>RJWM01002577.1:105434-126623 GCA_004363535.1 Dasyprocta punctata | reverse complement strand
AAGCCAGCGTGACAAGCACCTCCAGGAGAACCAGCGGCTCCAACAGCAACTCTCGGAAGAACCCACAACGCCCGGCTCTTCTTCTCCACGTCCCTATTTATGCTGGCACCTTTCTTCAGGTGGAGCATCTTTAACTCAACACCAGCTGAACCAATTCAACTGGTGTCAAGTTGACCACCAGTTTGTAATCCATAACAAGTACACAGGACATCTGTTGTTCCACATGGGTTTTGATCCCACCAGCTGTGTTCCCAGCTCAGGAGGCATAGTTTGCGCTGCAGCTCATCCTCCCCACAGTGTGCGGTTGTTGCCTGTGAGTTGGTACTGGAGCACTGCAGCATCAAGTCATGAAAGACAGTGCCAAAAGTTGTATCAGGGCAAAAGTTTAGAGCCTTGCAGGTCTGCTTGCCACGCCATCCAGGGATGCGTGCAGCTGGTGGGTTGGACACGCCTGCTGAGGGTGTCCAGGGAGGTCTGCCGATCCTGGCTGGTGGAGAGTTGGCCATCTTTGCTCTGTGTGAGCTCAGGTTTGTGTCCTAGGAGTTTCTTCCCTGGTGTGTGGAGTTACGCTCTACCTGTGTGCAGAGTGCATCCAACCAGACTCAAGGGACCCCTAAGCAATTTTCTGGAGTTCTTTCTGTGTGCAGCTTCTTATTAAAACAATCACATAGAAGCATGGAGATTGAATATAGATGTAGTTGTCTGTCTTTGTTTAGGCTACTATAACAAAACACCATAGCTTGGGTAGTTTACAAACAAGTTTTCGTTTCTTTAAATTTTTTTTTTCTTTTTGAGATGGGGTCTTGCTATGCAGTTTAGGCTGGCTTTGAACCCGCTTTGTAGCCCAGGCTGGTCTTGAACTCACAGTGATCCTCCTGCCTCAGCCTCCTGAGTGCTGGGATTACAGGCGTGTACAACTACGCCCACTCAGGCAAACACTCAAAGTTTAGTGCTCACAGTTGTGGAGGCCAGGATCCGAAATCAAGTTGTGGGCAGAGTTGGTGTCCAGCGAGGGCCGGTGTTGTGTCTCCTTACTGTGTTCTCACATGGCAGAGGGTGAGGGAGCACTCTGGAGTCTCCTGTGAGGGCACTAAGGCCAGCCATGGAAAGCCCTCGTGGCCTAATCACATCACCTTGGGCTTAGAATTCAACATAGTAATTCGGGAGTGTGTGTGGAAAGGGGGAGCATGAATTCTCAGTCTATAGCATTGTGTACCTCAGGGTTATTTATTACAGCATTCTCTCAACAAAATTTTGGGAGAATTCTGAATTTTCATAGTGAAGGAGTGATTAAATATAGGCATGCCTCAGAGATCTGATGGTTTTGGTTTTCAGTCTGCAAGCTGAGAAGCCCTGACTAACAGAGTTCTAGGTCACTACAATAAAGAGAAAATTGCAGTAAAATGAGTCACAGGAATTTTTTGATTTCTCAGTGCATAGAAAGTTATGCTTACATTATGCCGTAGTACATTAGGCATGCCATGCATTATGTCTAAAAAAACGATGTACACACTGTCTTAGTTACTTTTCTTGTTCCTGAGACAAAATACCCAGCACCTAAAGTTAAAGGAAGAAAGGTTGATTTTGAAGTAGTGAAGACCCCTGAGATGAATAAAACTCATGTAGCGCCTGAAGAATTTGAAATGGAGCGTTTATTGCCAGGCCTGGCAGCACAGTCTCATCAGGAATCGATCCGAGACTGTACACCGCGTGGCGTCCTGGAGGGGCTAATGAAACACTAGGACAAAGGGAGGAGGGGTTTCGCAAGCGCGGGTACAGAAGCAAATTGCATTGGTTAGTTTAAACGGCTCTTTTACATTATTGGAGGGGACATTTCATAGGGAGGTCCGCGGTCAGGCGGTGGAGGGGTACATTCCTAAGTCATGAGGAGCAGTAACAGCCCAATTCCTGGAATGGGGGTGGACAGTTACAGGAAACAGAAACTCAGGTGGGCCAAGGAAGGGGCAATGATCTGGGAAGGGGCTTCTGGCACATACAGAACAGGAAAACAGCGCTTTGGTTAGTCATAGGCTATAACAGATTTAGCTCACATTTTGTAGAGGTTTCAGCCCATAATCATCTGGCTCTAAGGCAGGGAGGCTTGGCAGAGGGGCATCACAGAGGAGAAAGAGTTCTTGGCAGGCAGAAAGCAGCAAAGTAGCAAACGACAATTAATAAGCAGCAAATCTCTTTCTGTCCCTTATATCCTAAGCAGGACCCATCCTTAGGGTGGGCCAAACTCACAGCCAGGGTGGAGCACTTTTTTTTTTTTTTTTTTTTGCAGCACTGGAGATTGAACTCACAGCCTCATGCCTGCCAGACAGGCACTTAAGCCACTGAGCCAAACTCCCAGCCCTAGTTTTTTTTTTTTTTTTTTGTGGCACCGGGGATTGAACTCACAACCTCGCGCCTGCCAGGGCAGGCACTTAAGGCACTGAGCCAAACTCCTGGCCCTGGTTTTTCAAGGCAGGGTCGCACTATGTAGCTCAGGCTGGCCTTACGCTCGCGTTGTAGCCCAAGCCAGCCTCGAACTCACAGTGCTCCGCCTACCTCAGCCTCCCGAGTGCTGGGATTAAAGGCGTGCGCCACCACGCCCGGCTAGCCCTAGTTTTTTTGAGGGAGGGTCGCACTATGTAGCTCAGGCTGGCCTTGTGCTTGCGTTGTAGCCCAGGCCGTCCTAGAACTCACAACGATCCACCTACCTCAGCCTCCTGAGTGCTGGGATTAAAGGCATGCACCACCATGCCCGGCTGTGGAGCACTTTTAATCCTAGTATCCCACCATGAATCATTCCCAGCATCACATCTGTGATCCTAGCATCACGTACTCTAGATCCAGCCACTTCCAAAAAGCCCCACCTGTGACTGCATTAGGTTTTTGGGGGACATCTAGATACAAGCCATAACACATACCTTAGTTAAAAAGTACTTTATTGGCTGGGTATGGTGTTGTACGTCTGTAATCCTAGCTACTCAGGAGCCTGAGGCAGGGGGATTGCAATTTCAAGGACAGCTGGGGCAATTTAGATTCTGACTCTGACTCTGACTCTGACTCTGTCTGTGTCTCTGTCTTTCTCTCTCTTTGTGTATATTTGAGACAGGATTTTATTGTGCAGTTCAGGCTGGCCTTGAACTCACTTTGTAGCCCAATCTGACCTCAAAGTTGCAGTGATCCTCCTGCCTCAGCCTCCTGAATGCTGGGATTACAGACATATGTCACCATACTGGCTTACGATTCTCTCAGAAAAAACAAGAAAACAAAAACCCCCCAAAAACCAGAAAGACAAGACTGGTCAGCAGTGGAGTAGGTTCAGTCTTAATACCACAAAGATGAAAGAACTCTTGTTACCTGTCATAAGTTTTTTGTATGACCCTTCAGCAGTTTGGTCACATCTTCAGGCTCCATTTCGACTTCTTTTACTCTTTTCATCATATCTGTAGCTACTTTCTCCTCTGGAGTCTTGAACCCCTCAAAGTCATCTAAGGAAGTTGGAATCAATTTCTTTCAAATTCCTGTTAGTGTTGGTGATTGACCTCCTTCCACAAAGCACAGG
Organism: Dasyprocta punctata; assembly: GCA_004363535.1. Classification (NCBI taxonomy): domain Eukaryota; kingdom Metazoa; phylum Chordata; class Mammalia; order Rodentia; family Dasyproctidae; genus Dasyprocta; species Dasyprocta punctata. The sequence continues at coordinate 123,070 of RJWM01002577.1, read as the reverse complement.
GTTTTTTTTAGTGGGATCTGGAATAGTGAATCCTTTCCAGATAGTTTTCTGTTTATTTTGCCCAGATCCATCAAAGGAATCACTGTGGCCTTTAGGGTCTCACAGAATATGGTTTGATTTTGGTTTTGGTTTTGGTTTTGGTTTAGTTTTGGGTTTGGTTTTTTGAGATGGTCTCACTAAGTTGCCTGGGCTAGACTCAAAATTGTGATCCTCCTGTCTCAGCATCACTGAGTGCTGGGATTAAGAGTGTGCCTGCCACGCCTGGCCTATCAGGGATTTGAACTAGATCACTAGATCTTTTAGATAACTTGTTCTGGCTTCTATATCAGCACTTGGGTTTCAGGCTTGCACTTTGACGTTATATGTACTACACAGTGGTTTTTATTGTACGTAGAACTGTATATTATTTCACAATTTTGTTTTATTGAAGTATAATTTACTTAACAGCCCAGCATATTCTTTGTGGTGCAGTTGATGGTTTTTGGCTACAATCTCGGAACCACAGGGTCGGAGTAGACATTTGCATCAGCGGGGACTGTTGCTGTTTATGTGCCTCAGCGGGGACTACTATTGCTCTCTATTCGTACCCTTGGGCCCTGCACCCTTGGGCTGTCTCATGCTTTTAAGTTCTTATGGTGTACACTCTTACTTGTACTTAGTAATATATAGGTCTTTCCATGTAGTCACATGTGTAGTATTTTTTGGGTGATTTGGGGGATATTTGAGGGAAATGTTAATGTGGCCTCATGTTGCCAGCCCTGAGTTTAGTACCTCCCTGACCTTGGGACCCATCAGTGAAGGTCCCAAATGCCCAGTGCTGAGCCTGCTGTGGCAGTGTGTGCCTGAAGGCCCAGTTGCCTGGGAGGCCCAGCAAGAATCGCTTGAGCCTCAAGTTTGAGAACAGCCTGGGCAACATCCAGGGACCACATCTCCAAAAAAGAAAAAAGAAATCCACAGTGCTTACAGTGCCCAGACTTAACTCCCCCTAGAGGGAACAGGGATGGAAGATTTCCTTTGGCACAGGGGAACATGGGAAAACATGCGTGTGCTTAGTAAGGGTGCGGCACAGTTCTAAGTTATTCCTACTGGAGACTGTGAGATGGTGGACTGGCACTGTGGAGGAAGAGGGGCACAGCATGTGGCACCTCTCTTCCTGCCCCCATGCCTCTGCAGCGCTGTAGGTTTCTGTCCTGCCTTGGGGCCCAACTCAGCAGGGGTGGAGGGCCCCCACCAGCTGTGGCAGGCACTGCACCTGCATCTCAGGCTCCCACCTGCAGGTGTCGCTGCAGGTGGCCAAAGGACAGCTGCAGTGGTGGTGCTGTGATGCTGATGAAAATCTCCGAAAGGCTGTGCCAGTTCGGTTTTTCTTTGTATAAATTGTGAACAGAATTATTTAAAAAAGGGGAAAGGAATATAAGAGTAGCAATAATAGTGTCAGTTTTCACCTGGAGACAGTTGTCCTGAGTGCTGGGATGGGGTGCACCTGGGCTGTTGGTACCAGAGGGTGCTCCCCGAGCCTCGAGTCCAGCCAGGCTGTCCCTCCTGCCCTGCACAGGGGAGCAGAGAGGAGTACGGGGTGTGGCGTGATGGAGGGTACCGGGAAATACTTGACTGTGAACCACCTCATAGGTAGACTTCATAACCAAGAGACCTTTCCTCCATTCTTGGTGGAGTGGCCTTCTGGCCACTGGTCCAGGGGCCCAGGTGCTTCTGGGGAAGAGAGTGGCTCTGTTTGGAAGAGAAGTGTCAGCTTTTTAAGAGGACCTGTGCAGATGCTCCCCTCCAGCAGGCGTCTCTCATCTGCCTCGTGCTCTGCACATTTCCCCCTCCTCGGCAGGTCTCCCCAGCCCTGCCCCACTGTGCCCTTTGTTTGTGAGTGGCTGGCTCTCGCAGGCCTTCTGAGACTGGGAGAGACTTCCCACTCTCTCACTATCTTGAACTGTGTGAGGCGAGCGCTCTGGGGCATGCCCAGTTCATTTCTGAGCACCCTTCTTTGGTTTTGCTCATTCTCTTAGTTCCTTCAGGTGCTAATAACAAACTTCCGTAGCATGAGTGGTTTATAAACAGCAGACATTTATTGCTTACAGTTTTGGAGGCTGAAAGGCCAAGACCAGGTGCTGGAGATTTGGTGTCTGTTGAGGGCCCACTTTCTGGTTCCTAAACCTCTATTCCCATTGAGCCCTCCCACGGTAGAAGAGGCCAGTGAACTTTTTGGGGTCTCTTTCAGGAGGGACTGGACCCCATGAATGAACCACCTCCTGTGGGCTGGGGTTTTAGCTCAGTGGCCTAAGTGCCTGCCTGGAAGGCGCAGGGTTGTGAGTTCAATTCCCAGTACCAAAAAAAGAAAAAAGAAAAACAATCTCAGGAAACACCTCCTAATGGTCCTTGCTCCAGTGTCAGCACCCTGAGGGGCAGAACTGCAACATGGGATGTTGGGATATTGGCACTTACTCAGCAGCATGCTACCACCTGTCCTGATGTCTGTGCCCCTTGGTGGCCCTCAGCTGGGCTGTTGAGCAGGTAGGGTGTGTTGGGCTTGGGGGCACCCTCTCTGTGTAGTCCCACTGCTTGAGGAAACTGGGGTCCTCGGTTTGTCCTTAAACAGACTCTTCCTTTGCTGGTGAAGGCGCTTTTTTCAGTTGCCCATTGTGGGGGGACCCTTGGTAGAATCACAGTGGCATAGTTACAGAAATATGTTTTTGAGACAGGTTCTTGCCATGTGGTACAGGCTGGCCTTCAGCTTGTGATTAGCTCAGGCTGCCTTCAAACTTTTTTTTTGGTATCAGGAATTGAACTCATGACCTCGCCCTTACCAAGCAAGTGATTGAACCGCTGAGCTAAATCCCTGGCCCCATGGCTTCAAACTTTGGATCCTCCTGTCTCACCATTGCAAGGGCTGAGATCCCAGGCATGTGCCTCTATGCCCAGTTATTGTTACTATTATTTCTCTTTACTTCAGTAAGAAAAAGCTTTTGTTTTTGTTTGATTATACTAAATTTTACAGTATTTGGAAAATACGCAAATGTATGGGTAAAAAAATCATACCACTCCTAATTTTTGGTATATTTTCTGTAGCCTTCTCTTTGCATGTAAACATGTACATACACACATTTATATGTATTGTAAAAAAAAAATATTTATTTATTTTTGGTACCAGGGATCAAACGCATGACCTTGAGCCTGCCAGTCAGGTGCTTAAGCCACTGAGTCAAACTCCTGGCCCTGGTTTTTTTGAGGCAGGGTCACACTATGTAGCTCAGGTCAGCCTTGTGCTCGTGTTGTAGCCCAAACTGGCCTCAAACTCACAATGCTCCTCCTGCCTCAGCCTCCTGAGTGCTGGGATTAAAGGCGTGCTTTTCTTGTATTGTTTTGCATTCGAATCTGCACTGTACACAGTTCAGTGCTGTGCTCGGTTGCTCTTGCTCTTGAACAGGGTGTGTGCTGCACAGCACATACTAAGAAAGAACAGGAGTGGAAAGCCATGGCAAGGGAGGTCTGCCTGTCCCTGGGACTCAGCTGTCTGTGGACCCTGGCCTGGGGAGGAGCCTGGCCTCCAGCTCATCTCATCTTACGCCATTGCTGCAACTTCATGTTGGTGATGATTCTCACTGCAGTGTCTCCTCCAGAGCTCAGGCGAAGAGGCCTGCAGAGGAGTTGATTCAAATCACAAGGCAAGAAAACCTGATGTAGGTTCTCAGGAGGGCTTATGTTTTTTTTCTCTCTAGTAATCTTGCTTCTTAATTTTTATTCTGTAATTCATCTTTTTATTTTGCAGTGCAGTTTACAAGCTCTGTTTTTTAAAAGCACTGGTATAGTTGAGTTTGTTGGCTGCCAAAGCTATATTGGAAGATGACCTGGGATCCTGGCCTGTCAGTCAGTGGCTAGAGGGCAGAGGCAGGTACTGTCACCTGGAAAAAGGTTGCTTCAAAATATGGGGCTGGAGATGTAGCTCAGTGGTGCAGCGCCTGTCTAGTGAGTATGAGGCCCTAGGTTTGATTCCTGGTACCAAAAACGAAAAAAAAAAAAAATGTGGAGAACGAGCGGGGGGTGGTAGTACATGCATATACTCCCAGCACTTGGGAGGCTGAGGCAGTAGGATTGCCTTGAGTTTAAGGCCAGTGTGGGCTACATAGTGAGTTCAAGATTAGCCTGAATTATATACCAAGACCCTATCTCGACAAACAGAAAAACAAACAAAAATGGAGAGGTCCTGATCACCCTTTTTGCAGATAGAAATTGGGGTGTACCGCAAACAAGTGATTTAGTTAAAATTCCATGGGCAGGGGTGTGGTAGTGCACTCCTGTAATCCCAGTACTCAGGAAACTGAGTCAGGAGGATCACTGTAAGTTTGAGGCCAGCCTGGGCTACATAAGCAGGTTCAAGACCATCTGTATTACATAGCAAGACCCTGTCTCCAAAAAAGAAAAAAAGGAAAAAAAAATCTCATGGTCAGAATAGAGTCAGAGTCATTGCGAAGGGAGTGGTGCTGCCTAACGGGCTGTTCATGGCTTAGTCTGCCGTGCTCTGTGAAGAAAGAAGCAATTATTACTGGATTATCTGAGAGATACTGTTTAAGCTGAGATAGCCAACTTCTACTTGAAATTTTTATAATTATGCTCAATTTTTTTTTTACATTAAAAAGCTTATGCTTGTATTCCCAGCACTCAGGAGGCTGAGGCAGGAGGATCATGAAACCCTATATTAAAAAATAATATACATGCCTCGCAAAAAAATGTTAGGTAGAATTTGAAGTAGAAACTACAGGAGGTATCTAAGACTCCTTGCGTGCTCATTGTCCAACTTCAACAGTGGCCCGCTTTCTCCTCTCCTGTGTTACTCTGAAACAGATTCTGCTTCATACGTTTTCATCCATTAATATTTTCAGCTGGTGTTTAAACTTCCTGTTTTCTCATGCACCCTAATTTTATTTATTTTATTTATTTTATTTATTTATTTTTGCGGCACCAGGGGATTGAACTCACAACTTCATGCCTGCCAGACAGGTGCTTAAGCCACTGAGCCAAACTCCCGGCCCTAGTTTTTTGAGGCAGGGTCGCACTGTGTAGCTCAGGCTGGCCTTGCACTCGCTTTGTAGCACAAGCTGGCCTCAAACTCACAATGCTCCTCCTACCTCAGCCTCCTGAGTGCTGGGATTAAAGCCGTGCGCCACCATGCCTGGCTTGCACCCTAATTTTAAAAAATAGGTTTCTTTGACTCAGACTGCAAATATAAGTCAGTAAACATTGGGGCGCAGAGTTGGCCCTCTGTTCTTCTCCCCTCCTGCCTTAGAATGTCTGTTGAAGAAGTCGCACAGGGATGGGTGTCGCTCATGGTAGACACCTGCTGACATGCCTGAGGCCCTGGGTTTGATCCCCAGCAGTATAAAAACAAAACAAAGAAATCAGGTTGGTTAGTTGTTGGATTTACCACTGTTTTAGTTTTGTGACTGTTACATGTGATGTAGTTTAACTTGTCCTCTGTCCTGTTTCCTGTAAGTCAGAGTTGGATTAGGGTGACAGTTTTTTTTTTTTTTTTCCTTTTTCTTTTTGATACAGGGTCTCACTATACAGTTCAAACTGGCCTTGAGCTCACTTTGTAGCCCAGGCTGGTCTCAAACTTGCAGTGATCCTTCTGCCTCAGCCTCCTGAGTGCTGGGATTACAGGCATGTGCCACCATGCCTGGTTAGGGTGACAGTTTTGAAAGTTCCAAGAATACATAATGGGAACGAGCTTTCCTAAGACCGCCATTGTCAGTAGCTTCTTTTGTAAAATGTGTACCTCTGTGTGCGCATGTGTGTGACATAGGATGTGAATGGTTGGCTTGGTGCATAGTGTGCAGGTGCGCACACAGCACATCTGTGAGTGCTGACTTAGCCACATCCCCAGGTGTGCTGTGCAGGCTTGTGCTTAATAAGCAGCAGGTGCTAGCCGCACACTCTGTTGCTGGACACCGCTCCTCAGGGCTAGGGCTGTGGGGGGTGAGTCATCCTCACCTCTGCATGTTCATCCTGGATTCCCCATTGCGCCACCACCGCCCCTGCAGGTTGCTGGGCCCTTCCCTGAAGATCTGAGTCAGCAGCTCTGGGTGAGGCCTGCATGTCACATGTCCATGTTCAGCCACTCTCCAGGGACTCTGATATGAGGCCATGATTTCCCTTTACTGCTGTATAGTATTCTGCCTGGTGGATCTTAACTTCATTATTTAATGAGTCCCAGGGGCGTGTACTTAAGTTGTTTCCAATCCGCCATCACCACTCATGATGCAGTAAATAAGGTTGCATCTGTCTCTTGGAACATGTGTATGTATATGAGTTGACTGAATTCCCAGGATAGGCATTACTGGGTCAAAGTGTTTTTAATTTTGATGGATGTTGCTAAATTGGCCCCAGAGAGTTGCCACCAGTTTTGTTTTCTCCCCGCCAGCTTTCTTAGGGAAACTGATCTGACGATGCAGGTGCTAGCCTGCGGCTCCGAAGCCGATTCTGGACTACTCTTACCTTTCTTCCTTGGTTTTCTTTGAAGTGCCATTCGCTGTGACATTCTTAGATCCTGATTTGGTTTGTATATGTTTCTGAGTTTTCTTCCTCTTCCATTCTGTTTGTTCGATTTGTTTACCAGTACCAAGCTATTTAATTTACTATAATACACTTGAGCACTTGGGAGGACTAGTGTTTTATCTTTTTCTCCCCCAGACTTTTCTTGAGTATTCTTGGAAGTCAGTTTTTCTATATGAAAATTCTGGTGAAATTTTCATTGGGGATATACTACATGTATGTTTCAGCTTAGGGAGAGTTGACATCTTTACATTATCGAGTCTATCTAAGAACAGGGTGTGTTTTATGTATTCAAGACTTGTTTTATATTCTGTAGAATTTTAATGTTTTTATTCAGTAGGTTCTGTACACTGATACTGAATGCTTTTTGTGGTTTCTAATAATTTCTCACTTGGTTTCGTTGACTTTTCTAGGTGTATAGACTGTTTAGTGTTTATTATATTTGGTAATTATACTTTATTACTATATAATAACTATATTTAGTAATAAATTATACGTGTTTTTCACACTTAGAATTTTAAATGTAACTGTATATTTTTCTCCCCCTCAAACTCTGTTGCCAGGCAACTGGCAGGATGAAACTGCCAATTGCTGATGCGAGGGAGGGACAGCTTCTGCAGGCGATCGGGTGAGCTGCGGCTGAGTCCACCAGAGCCTGACGTCACCAGACAGGCGATGGACCTGGGTCAGGGCTTCTGGGGAGAGCGGGACCGAAAAGCATTTGGAAACATCAGGGTTTGGATGCATTGAAGGCTGTAGCCTGGATGTCCCTGAGGCAGAGGGTGCAGGTGGGAGGGAGAAGTCTCGGGAGTCAGCCTGGGTTTTGTGACATGCAGAGGCTTTTGTCTAGGAGAGTGAGGTGGGGTCAGGTCCAGGGTTAGACAGGCCTGGAAGCGAAGGTGACCTTGTGGCACTGCTGTGGTCAGACTTGTTGCTGCTGCTCCCCTCCATGTGTTCTTGAAGTCTTCTGCACATCTAAGCTCCCAGCTGTGCTTGTCACCCCTTCTTGTTGACATTCGCATCTAGGGTCTCTGCTGCTCTCCTTGGCGGCAGCCTTAGTGCCCCCAGACAGGTTGTCCTCTGCTCTCTGGCCAGCAGGTCATGGCTGCACGCTAGCCTGCACCACCACACTTGCTTGGCCTTCTCTGCCCCACCTTCTTTTGTTTTTTCCCTTGCCTCCTGGTGCCTGCCTGTTCTTCTTTTTGGCAGTCAGGAGGCGAGGGCCCAGCCCCATGGCAGCCCCTTGGCTGATGTCACTGTGGATGTGTCTATGCTGGCCTTGTCCAGCTTTCCCATCAAGGTGGGGCCTTTGTCTACCTGGTCACTGGGGATCCCAGCTCCTGGCCTGCCATTGGCCCTTGGTAAACAGCTGAATGAATGGATGATGGAAGCTGAAAGGCATGTTCAGTATGATCAGCCTTAAAATTTTCACATCATCCAGTAACGTTTAACATTTAAGTTTTCTCTCATATATTTGTGCACGTGTCATACTTTCTGGTCTTTTGCTTCAAATTCACAAGTGGCATCCTGTGACCACTTCTCCTTCCTTGGTGCTGAGCCTCAGGCTGTGAACTGGCCTTGCCGTGTGTGCTCCTCCCCTTCTCTACTCTTCCCTGACGGCCTGTGACACCACCTGGGACTGTGTAGAACACATTTGTGTAGGCTGGGAGCTGTGCCTCAAGGCAGCTAGAGTGACCTGAGTCTTCACACCTCTCTCCAGCCGAGGAACTTGCTGTGGAAGTGGAAGCAGTGTTTGTGTGTCTGGCTTGTGTGGTGCATGGGCAGCTTCATTTTGCAGAGTTCCCCGTGAGATCCCCCCGGGTGGTTGGCTCAGAGTCCCTGGAGCTGTGGCACCTTGAGTAGCAGTCACTGGGTGATGGAGCGTGTGGGTCAGGCTTGTGAAGTGTGTGCTGGTGGGCACGGGGTGGGCTGCGGGAGGAAGCCAGTCTGTTCTCAGCTGCCAACCACTGGCCTCTTCCTTCATAGAGCTGTCAGTGTGTGTTGTTATTATTACCATCATAGTTATTTGGTTTTAGATAATTCAAACTTAATAAAAATTTGCAAAAATCATACACTGAATCCCGTACTCCTTCACCCAGCTTCCCCAAATCTTAGCAGCCCTTATAGCCAGGGGCTGCTGTTAGTCCATCTTTAGGTCTTGTTCACATTTCATCTGTGGTGCCAGTTCTGTCCTGTTTCCATGGCGGGTTTTACTCTGTTCCCATCATTGTGTTCGTGGTTACATTGCCTCAGTCTTCTTTATCTGGGACAGTTTCTTGGTCCTTGTCTCTCATGACCTTGACACTTTTTTCAGAAGAGCTCTTTTTTCTTTTTGTGGCTGTCTCCAATTATAATTTTGTCTGATGCTTCCTTATGACTGTACTCATGTGCAGTGTTTTGACCAAGAATACCTCGGTGGTGACCTGTGTTCTGGGCACCTCCCGTTGGGAGGGTCTCTGTGTTCCTTTGTCCCATTGCTGTGATGGTCACATAGTGGCTTAGTTGGGTTGGTTGGGTTGGTAGCGCCCATGTTTTTCTCCCCTTGAGTTGCGATGTTCCCTGTGTGGTTAGGAGGTATCTTGTAGAGAGCTACTTGGAAGTTAGGTAAATTCCTGTATCGTGTTTTGCCCACTAATCTTTGTAACCATTGATTATGCTCGGCTAAAACAATGATTACTTTGGGTTGGCTAAGTGATTTTCTATTTCTGTCATCCTGCATTTATTAATTATACTTGTCAAAAGACAAAATTACAACGAATTTAGTTTAGAGATCTAACTGGCTTTTTATTTATAGTTCAGGAATCTGGAAACACCTCATTTTCTGAAATAGAGTGAGTGTTCTACCTAGCTGAGAAGCCAGTCAGTTTTATAGATGGGAAATGGCTGAGGCAAGCAAAAACGGGTGACAGAAAGGTAGAGTGGCCATTTCAGAGTGACCTTTCTTTGGGGCCGCCCACAGAAGGGACTTGGCTATCGCACTGATGCTGGCTGGCTGGCGTTGCTGCTTAGTGCGGGCCGCTCCATTTCGGCTGACGCCTGGAGTCTGGTGCAGGAGCTGTGTCATAACAGTGGCCTCTCGTCGTTGTTGCTTAACACACAGTATGGCAGCGCCTTTCCTCCTCCCCCATACATTTATTTATTTGCTCGTGGTGTATATTAGCATGTGTTTGTGGGTGTTTATCCCATGGCTTTGGACTGTCACCTGCACTCTCAGGTCGCTCCTCCCGCTGGCTTATCCTGTGTCCTGGGAGCACCTCTGTGTTCTTGCACTGTGTGGTTCTCTCAGTTCATGGTCTTTCCCTGCGAAACTGTGGGGAGACCTTTTCTCCAGGCAGCCTTGCTGTTTCGATGGGAGACCGGGAGCAGGAACTGGGAGCTGGGCCCGCTGTGGTCATGGGAGCAGACGATCCCGGAAGGTGTCTTCCCTGCCCTTCTGTGTTTTGCTTCTTCATCCACTGAAACCACCACTATCATCTTCTCACTTCCTGGGTCCAGCCCCCTTCCTCTTTAAAACCTTAGTGTGTGGGTTGAGAGCCTGAGTCCTGAGTCCGAAGATGCTGCATCCTGCTGCTTGCTGTGTCAGGGCTGAGCTGTCTGGCTGTGGGCAGATTCCTCCTTCTCAGGTATGAAATGGGCCGACGGCGCCTAACTGAGTGGGTTGTTGTAGGGTTCAATGAGAGAGGACAGGGGGAGCTCTCTGTGCAGGCCAAGCACAGGGGAAAAGCTTGGTAAGTCTGAAAGATGCACCCAAGGTGACTCTGTAGCCAGTGTTCCTGAGTGTACTCCTGCCGAGCTCACCTGGTGGCAGAGCCTGTCCCTCCCAGCCTGCAAACCCGTGTAGCTCATGATGTTTTGAGTGCTGTAGGCAACTGTGACAACGGTAAGGATCTGTGTATCTAAATATACCTAAGCATAGAAAAAGTACACCAACAATAGGGTCTAAAAGATCCAGAGCTGCGCCTTGTGTGGGGCCCTTGGCAGGAATGGGGCTGCGGGCTGGAGGCTGCAGCGGACAAGCCAGGAAGCGAGCAGCTAGTAGTGTGAAGGCCCAGGGCCCTGCTGTGCTACTCTATGCTTACGCTGTTTGTGTGTTTTCTTCTTCAGTAATAAATTAACCTAGGCAGGCGTGGTAGCATATGTGCCTGTAACCCCAGGAGGATGAGGCAGGAGGATTAGTGCGGGTTCCAGACCAGTCCAGACTACTTGGTGAGTTTGAGGCTAGCTTGAACTGTGTAGTGAGAGCCTGCCTCAAGCCCTCCTGCTCCTCAAAAGAGCAAATTAACCTTAGCTTACTATAACATTTTTTTTATGAATTGTTAGAACTTTTAAACTTAATAATGCTTTACTGACCACACAGATACACCGTACAGTTGTACAAAGATATTTTCTTTTTGTCCTTCTGTAAGCTTTTTCCTGTTTAAAGTTTTAAATTTTATTTTGACTTTTTGAACTCTTATTAAAAACTAAGTCTCACACACACAGACCCACACACCCCATCCCAGGCCGACACCGGGTCAGGATGGTCAACATCCACATCCCGTCCCTGGGCAAGTCTTCAGGGGTGAAGCAGCTGAGCTGTCCTTTCCAATGCCTCAGGGCCTTCTCTGGACCCTCTTAAGGGGCCCACCTGAGGCTTTTTTTGACAGCTGTCCCTCTCCTCACGATCCGGGCACAGCAGCTTGCCGACTTTGTTCTTTCCTATGTCACAGCTCAACTATACTTGGACAGTGCATCTCTTACAGTCATCAAACCCGCTGTTGGGGCTGTGCTTCCTGACTTTCAGGGAGCTCACTGAGGTCTGCAGAAACTGCTAAACTCTTCACTGTGACTTTCCTGGTGAGTCTGTCTTTCTCTCTCGCAGTTTTCTTTGCTCTTGCCTTTCATCTCTTGTTCAGTGAGGTGTCCCGTTTCACCTCCATTGTAATCTTAGGGGACTACTATGTGGCCCCTTGTGCACAGAAACATCATTGGCACATGGCTGTACTAGGTCTGGTTCTTGGATTTAGTAAATGTTGGTAGAACGAATAAACATTCACGTTTGTCTGAGGGACTTGGGGCAGATGGAGTTTGGGCATGTCAGCCTGTCCCAGTCTCCCACCCACCCCTGCAGGCCTTGATTGGAAGCTTGGCTTCTGGCTGGTGGCTTCTCTGCTCCTTTTCTCCCAAGCTCTTGTGTGGTTTGAGTCAGAAAAGGAAGGAGGAGGGCTTCTTTCTGGCCACCCACTGACAGGAGATTTTTAGTGGGCGTTTTGCCGTCCCCAAGTGAGATGAGCAGTCCTGATTCTGTCTGGGCACATTTTGCTTCTGAGAGCAAACCCCACACTGATCTGTGGGTGGTATGAGCGCTGTGCACTGAAGGGCCTCCTCCCATTCTTCTTTCCTGGCGTAACTTTTATGTCTCTATTGACCTCCTCATCAGGGCTGGGTGCCGGCCCATAAGAGAGCAGGTGTAGTCCATCCAGGCTGTAGGGGAGGAGGCCCCAGGCAGCCTTCTTCACACTGGGCGGGGGAGGTGGGTGTTGGAAGGAAAGCCCCCAGGGCCTCAGCAGGTAGCCGGGCCCCACTGTAGGTTGGAGCAGAGTCCTTTCTCAGGGTGAGGCTGTGCTTGTTCCCTATGAGCTTCAGGGCAGGTCCTGGAACACAGGCCTGGGCTGGTCGCTTGTTCCTCCACCTGAGGGCTTTGTGCCTCAGTGGTCCCTGCTTGCCCCGCATTGCGCTGCTGTTCTGTAGGCTCACCCAGTGTTTCCTGTTCTGTGACTGCTGAGCTCCACAGTAAGTGGGTAGGCAGGACTAGCTGTGACCTAAAAATGCTTTAGCATTACTGGGGTGTCCCTAGTGAGAAGCTGAGTACAGCAGGAGAAATGTCATTTCTGAAACTCAAGTTCTCCCAGGAGAACAAACTTCCAGATTCTTGTTTCCTCTCATCTTTGCAGGTGGAGTGGCAGAGCTGGAGCTGCGCTGCTGGCAGTTGGCTTGCACAGGGGGTGTGGTGGCCAGTGGCCTTGGGACTGGCTTCATGAGAGGACGGGGCAGCACCTTCCTGAAACCTTTGGGTGCGGTCTCACAGCAAGGAGAGTGAGCCCCCAATTCCCCAAAGAAGAAAAGAAACATGTGTGGGTTTCTCTCAGAGCTCACAAAAGCTATCAGTAGCATGCCCAGAAGGGCACTCAGGTGTAGGATCAGCAGTGTGTGCTGAGGGCCCCAGCACTTGCCAATCATTTTCACATTTAGACTCGCGCTAAGCATGAGGACCCCAACTTGCCTCTGATTTTCAGCTCTTTTCCTTTCCCAGGCTGTCCCTACTTTTGGGGCTGTGCTGCATGTGGATCCTAGAGGCTTTCTGTTTTGGTGGCCAAGTCACCCAGCTCCCTGGGGTCAGGGCCACTGGTCATTTCTCTCCAAAAATGGCACTTGTGAGGTTTGCTCTGTGGCTTTGGGGCTGAACATCTGTAATTTCCCTGATGTAGGCTTTGTTTAGACTCGGTTATCTTGAACTCCTACCCTAGAATTTCCTCTTTTTCCTTAAAAATTTAGAACTGATGTTTTGAAAAATGCAGCATGACAGGTTGGAAGCAATTTGGAAAGCGTTGCGGGGAATGTAGTGAAACTTAAGTGTCCTACCAGTTCTGGCCTGGCCCCCATGCTGCTCCCCACCCTGTGTGGCTGCTGTGACCCATGTCTCAGTCCATCAGGAAGTATTTTGTGCAGATATAAGTGCACTTATTTATGCCTCACCCCCTGCTTGTTAAAAAACACTCTTTTTGTTGTTTTGAATGGTTTTAGTTTCACAGTAAAATAGAGTAGGAAGTAAAGTTCCCTTTTGCCCCTTCCTCCCAGCCCCTAGTAGTCCACTGTCCTCAGGTTTCAACTTGTACACAGGTGATAGCCGCCGTCATTACTGCCTGGCCCTCAGCCTTGGTGGGACTCTAGCGCACCCTGTGGCTCCTGCCCGTGCTATCTGCTTTGTGGGGATGGCCTTCCGGGGTGATGGCGGTGTGCGCGAGCTGTGCTCCAACTGCTTTTGTCTTGCTTTCAGCTTCATTTCTGGTGGAATTATGAGAGAATGGTGACTAAGCAGAGGTGACTGAAGTTTTTAAAAATCATGTTTCTTTTTTTGAGACAGTCTTTACTATGTAACCCAGGGTGGTCTCAAACTCATGCTGATCCTTGTACCTACCCTTCCGAGTAGTGGAATTATAGGCTGAATGTTTCTTTAGAAGAAATGTTGAGAAAAGTTAGAAAACACAGGTGATCCCAGCACTTGGGAGGCTGAGGTAGGAGGAGCGTTGTGAGTTCGAGGCCGGCTTGGGCTACAGCGTGAGCACAAGACCGGCCTAAGCTACATAGTGCGACCCTGCCTCAAAAAACTAGGGCAGGGAGTTTGGCTCAGTGACTTAAGCGCCTGTCAGGCAAGGCGTGAGGTTGTGAGTTCAATCCCCGGTGCCGCAAAAAAAACCAAAAAAAAAACAAAAAATAAAACAACACAGGTGAAAAGCACACAAAGTCACTTTTTTTTCCTTTTTCTTTTTTTTTCTTTTGCGGCACCAGGGATCAAACTCACAACCTCGTGCCTGCCAGACAGGCACTTAAGCCACTGAGCCAGATTCCTGGCCTTAGTTTTTTGAGGCGGGGTTGCACTATGTAACTCAGGCCAGCCTTGCACTCACGTTGTAGCCCAAGCTGGCCTTGAACTCACAACGCTCTACCTACCTCAGCCTCCCGGGTGCTGGGTTTAAAGGTGTGCACCACCATGCCTGGTTACAAGGGCACTTTGGAGTGCTTCCTGAGGCTGGCCTGGCTGTCTGGTGTGACTGGGCCCTGCTTCCACCAGCACTGGCACCTGTGTCTGTGCCTGCAGTTGCCCCGTTCCTGCGACCCTGGGTGCCTCTGCCTGTGTGAGTTTCTTTTCTGTACTGCAAATATTTAGTTGTAACCAAATTTCCAAAATAAGTGACAAGAGTGTAAAACTGCTGTTGCAGCACAGAGTCGTGTCATGCGTTGAAAGGTTTTTACCTCCCCAGCCTCCCAAAGAGGATGTGGGTTATTGTCTGTCGCATTGTGAGAGCAGGGAGTTTAGACTAAGAAGAAAACTGAAATTCTGTGCTAACTGCCAGTGTCAGTGGGAGCCAAAGAACGGGGGTGACTTTTTTGGAAAAGCAGCTGGCCCAGGAATGAACAGAGAAGTGACACATCAAGACTTGGCGACCTCCTGGTCAAGGCTTGTGTTTCTGCGGCCATCCTTGGTGAATGAGGTGTGTCCCCTACCCAGAGCTCCTGATGGGAGGCAACATGTCGTGTAACCCAGATTGACGAGACTGCGAAGAGCTCTTCCTTCCAGCTGGCCTGCTGTCCCTTGGAGGGACTGTTGTGTGGAGGAGCCCAATTTAGAAAGTAATTCTTTTGGTCCTTCATACTGCCTGAAAGGTTACAGAAGTACTAAATTTTCCTCTCTTCCTCCAGAGAATATATTTCTTGGAAAATGTTCATTGGTGGTTATTTAGCAAGTAACAGAATGCATTGCTTTTGTAAACAGGTAAAATTTAAGACCCTTTTGATCAACGTCCAGCTCTCGAAGTCTTACACAGGTAACCACTGTTCTCGGGTGCACGTTTTGAGTTTATTCATTTCTAAGATTTCAGTGATCCCAGTTTGAAATGCTTATTCTTCAGATCTCTGGCTGATTTTTCCTGAGGTCGGGTCCTGTCTTCACATTGGAGGCTGCTGTTTGTGCCTGGCCTCAGATCCAGTTGCTTTATTGGCTCTATGTCCTGTGACATCATGGCGGTGGGTGTAGAAGTTGGCACTCCCTTTCCAGAGTCTGGAGCTCTGTATTTGAGATTCTTGTTTGCTTGTGTAGCAGCCGTGTCAGTTTTTGCAGCTGATCTCAGACATTGAAGACTGGGCATGGGTTGTATTGTATCACTGCTGACTGGTTCTCAGAGAAGATGGGTGCCCTGCCTGTACAGGGTGACACAAGTCCCCTCTTCCCCAAGTGTCCACTGTGTCCATTTCCCTTTGGGCATAATACCACTTGTGTTCCAGTGAGCACTGTGTTATGTTCATGTATGGGGGAGCAGGTGATCATCCCATTGTTGTACCCCAACCACATGGTCCTTGTCTCTCAGTGTTCCTGAAGCCAGACTGTAGCTGACTGGGTTTCTGGACATCTCTGGCTGCCAGTCCCATTGGTGCATTCTCTGCTCTGCTCAGACCTGGGTGTCAGAGGTCTCCTTCCAGCTCATCTCCGTTTCCTGACAGTAGCTTGACCTCCTGATGCTTTTTGTTGTCCACTTGTTTTCCCCTCTAGCTTATAAACGTGCATGCACATTGTCCTAATTACTTCCTCATTTCTGTAACACGATCACAGGCACCCCAGCTCTAGAGAGGAAAGGTTAATTTTGACTCACGGCTCATAGAGATTTCAGTCTGTAGTTGGCCGGCTCCAAGGCAGGGTGGCATAGCACAGGGCCACGGCAGAGGAGAAGGAGCTCATGGCAAGGAAGGCGGGAAGCAGCAGCCATCAAGCGAGGAGCGAAGATGTATCTACACACCTTTCTAGGTCATACCCACAGTGACCTAGCTCCTTTGACCAGTCTCCACATTTAGTTGTAGACTCGTCAGTGGACTAATCACCTGATGAATGTCGCACCCACATGATTCAGTCACCTTCAAAAAGCCCCTCCTGTGAATGCATGAGGCTTTGGAGTAGGGGATGTAGCTATAAACTGTAACACATGCACAGAGGTGACTTCAGAATCCCGCACAGCCCTGTTCAGCTGTAAGCCTTCTGGTTAGCCATGCCCTTCCTTTCCCTCCGAATTGCCCAAATTGTGTTCTGTGTGGTTTCTCTCCTGCTTCTTCTGGTCGTATTGATGCCCACACTGTCTCCTTCCTCTGCCTCGGGACACCCCTTTCCTGGCTTCCTCATTCCTCCCTGGTTCCCCATCCCTCCCTGCCACCTTCTTCTTCCTGTTCTACACTGTGGACACACTGTACCGTGGGGTCCAGACCTGTGCCTCCTCTGAGATCCTGCAGTGCCTCTTCCACTCCTATTGCTTTCCCGCACTTTAGATTTCATATGGATGATTATGGTTTGAGGTTTAAAGCATCATTATCTAGTAACATTTTGTTTTTCATTTCAAAATATGTTAGAGATTGAAAATCTCTTTCTAATGGATGTGCTTGTCTAGCTGTGGCCCTGTGGGCTCTCCAGATTCTGGGAAGACATAGATGCTGATGCTGCCCTCCACCTACTGTCCTGTCAGCACTGGGGGGCTGTTCCTGTGGAGGACAGGGCGTGCACACTGCTATCAGATTCTTTTGTTAGCGAGCTCTGCTCCCATCTCCTCCCCTGGCAGTGAATCCAGAGAGAAGGTTGACGTTTCTACTGAGTGGACAGGTTACCCTTGTGCTGCTGCTGTCTTGCTGCTCTTTGTGATCTTTGCAGTCTCAAGTCACCATGTCTGACCCCGCTGCCACCTCCGCCACTCACCTGGGCCAGTCCTTAGGGTCCTGGCTCTCACCATGTGTTGGCTTGCAGGGAAGAGGTGCTGTATATCCTGGGTGCCTTTGGTTTTCTGCTGCACTGTGCTGTGCTGTGCTGTGCTGTGCTGTGCTGTGCTGTGCCAGCAGGAGTTCTGCAAGTTTGATAGGGGTCAGGGCTATGCTAATCCCAGCCTCTGTGGGTCCCTGGTTACTCACAGAGCTGGGAGATTCAGCTTCCCAGTTAAACACCTGCCAGGGAGCTAAATGATGAAACTGAACGTACCCTGGTAAGCTGGGGTCCCTCAGACAACCCTTGCTTGTCTTGACAGTGTTGGACTTGACAGTTTCAAACCTTCCAAATCTTATTCAGGATTTTCTTTAGCCATTAGTGTGAAAGTTTTTTTTTTTTTTTTTTTTTTTTTGTGGCATTGGGGATTGAACTCACAGCCTTGCGCTTGCCAGGGCAGGCGCTTAAGCCGCTAAGCCAAACTCCCCAGCCCTGGTTTTTTGAGGCAGGGTCGCACTATGTAGCTCAGGCCGGCCTTGCGCTCGCGTTGTAGCCCAAGCCGGCCTCGAACTCACAACGCTCCACCTAC
>RJWM01002577.1:0-105334 GCA_004363535.1 Dasyprocta punctata | reverse complement strand
GTGAAAGTTTTTAAAAGTACAATTTGATGGATTTTTACAGAGTGAATATTACTGTGGAATTTAGTCCTCAAACAAGCAAAAAGTGGACGACCTCTCCATGCTTCCTCCTAATCCCCACTCCCCATTCCCACCTGCCCAGCTGGCCTGACTCCTGGGGCTTCTACAGTGAAGCCTGTCTAGCTTGGTGACCTGAAACAGTTTTTCACAGTCCTGGAGGGCAGGACTCTGAATCCAGTGTGGGCATAGCCACACGTCCTCTGGCGGCTCTGTGGGAGCATCTTGTCTGCCTTCCTTCCTCTTTTGAAGCAGCTCCTGGTGGCCCAGACATTCCTGGCTGTGGCAGCATTTCTTCATCTGCCTCTGTCACTGTCATCGTGTGGCCTTTCGCCCTGTGTGTCTGTTAGAAGGATGCTTGTTACTAGATCCAGGGCCCACCTGGGTTATCTTGGGTGATGTCACATAAAGTTCCTGAACAGAATTGCATCTGCAAAGTCCCTTTCTCCAAATTGGGCCTCCGTTGCAGCTTCTGGGGATTAGAACATGTACATATCTTTTGAGGAGCCACCACTTCACGGCCTCCGCAGGGTAGCTTTGCCTATTGGAAGTTTACATGTGGAGTCATGTGGTACAGGCTCCTGTCTGACCTCTTGTTGTCATGCTTATGGGACTCATTCACAAAAAAATAGTTCTTTTATAGAATATTTAATTCTGTGACTATGACAATTCATTCCACCATTGATGAACCCTGGAGTTTTTTTTCCTCTCCAAGATCCAAGGATCACACCTCATGTTTGGTTATCCTGTGTCCTTAGTCTCTCTCTCTTTTTTTTTTTTTTTTGGTACCGGGGTTCGAACTCATGACCTTGTGCTTGCCAGGCAGGTGCTTACATTGCTGAGCTAAATCTGTGGCCCCTCCTCAGTCTCTCTTAATCTAAAATAGTTACCACTTTTTCTGTTGCTCTCGCCGTGGTTTTTATGAGTTGAGACCATCAGTTGTAGGGTGTCTCACAGCCTGGGTCTGTCTGACTGCTCCCTGTGATTAGATTGAGGCAGGACATTGTATCTAGGCTGACCCTGTTGCACTGGAGCCTAGGTGAAGGCTCTTGGGAGAGTTTGTTGGTTCCTCTGCAAAGCCATTTTTTTTTTTTTTTTTTTGGTCATTAATAAAGGAGTTGCAGGAAACAGGTTGAGGCCACCACAGCACAGCCTCTTGTATCCACTGATGATCCTGCTCAGTATCAGTTACAGTATGGGTAGTTGCAAACGATGACTTAAAAATTCCATTATTCAGTGTATATCAGGTGGCATTCCTTCCTCCTTTACGTTTTGTTTTGTTTTGTTTGAGGACCACTGTGGATTTAAGGCTTTTCATTCGTAACGTCTGTTCTCGACTGTCCTTGGTTCGGGTGGTGGGAACACATCTCTGTTCTTTGGGTACTCCTGCTGTGGCACAGGATGTATTGTGCCTTTTCTGCCCCAGCTCTGGTACCAGCTGTTGGCTCAACTTGCTCTGGTTCTGTCCCTTTGGGGTGATACTTAGAATATGAACAGGAAGTGTGTTCACAGCTGAGCTTCCAGATCTTTTGGTGGGCAGAGCTGGGATTTGTTTTTAGTATATGTGCTGCCGAAGTGAGCACAAGGGATTTGTTTTTGTACCAGTTCCTGTTGTCATTACTTTTTCACTTCTCTACTCTGACTGTGTGCTTCCCTTCCCTAATAGTGAGAACCCCAGTTCCAGGATCAGTGTTCTGTGTCCTCTGTACATGCAGAATGGTTTATACTTTCTGTACCCATCCCAGTGTCGCTGTCACCAGCGAACCTGCTCAGTAAAGCTGAGGATTCCTCTCAGCTGCTGCTGCATTATAACACATTGCACTGAGTGTGGTCAAAGTGCTCCGTAAGTTCCTTGAATTAGTTTTTTCCTGGTAGTTATGTTATCCACTTAACATACAATTAGGTTTATTTCTACTATTTGTATTCAGTTTTAGAACTTGTCATTTTTTGTTCTTTTTTATATTTTGACTGTGTAAGCCATTTTCAGAGTTCACAGGTCAGAGCTTTATTAGAGAGACATCCTCAGAGCAAGTTCATGCTTGTTCTACTCTGCTTCCAACCCCACTCCCAGGAAACAGTTTTCAGTGGTTTCTGGTCCTGTCATACTGTGGTCCTCCATGCATTTTGACACGAAAGTTTTGTCCTGGTATTTGCGTGTTTGGTACCCAGTGTGCAAGCCAGGTAGAGCTTGTTGGTGTCAGTTGCCTTGTGACTTGCCACTCTTACTAACCAAAATGATTTGTTTGGTACTCATCATTTGGTTATTTGTTAAGCCTATGGAACAAATTAGTGACAAGTACTAAATAGACCGTATATTCATTTGGATTTTCTTTTTCAAAGGTAAGCAAATAACACTCCATACGTTATACATGTTTTCTTTTTTCCCTGTTTCCTCTTGGGTCTGATCCAGAAGGCGGTGCCTTCTGTGTACCCTCACGACTTGACTTCTCTGCTGACTCTGCCCTGGAGCTCCTGCCCTCATGTCATTGAGGGGTGCACTGTGTGTGTGACAGCAGCATGAGCCTGCAGCATGGGGCTATGCGTGACTCAAGGGGGCCCCATCCTCTGGGGGTCATGCATACACACCGCTTGCTGTTCTGCTGGGATATCTGGTGCTGTAGGCTGCATTAATTTTGAGGGGGTAAGCCGGGCGTGGTGGCGCATGCCTTTAATCCCAGCACTCGGGAGGCTGAGGTAGGAGGAGCATTGTGAGTTCGAGGCCGGCTTGGGCTACACAGTGCTACCCTGCCTCAAAAAACCAGGGCTGGGGGTTTGGCTCAGTGACTTAAGCGCCTGTCTGACAGGTGCGAGGTTGTGAGTTCAATCCCTGGTGCAAAAAAAAAAAAAAAAAGAAAAAAAAATCGAGGGGGTACTTTTAGGTAAATGCCTACAAGTTGGATTCGTATGGCACATGGCTGTGTTGTTTTGTTAGCGAATGCCAGCCAAACCCGCTGTGAGTGCAGTGCCATTTTGTATTTCCACTGCCATGTAAGAGAGGCCGTTTCTCAGCTGATTTGTGGTGTGCAAGTAAGATTTGATTTTACTCATCTGCAAGGTAGTGTGCTGACATATTAATGTTTTTTTATTTTATATGTGAACATGTTATATGTGAACATGCACACAGTCTTGTGTATTGAAGGGACAATTGTATCTTTTTCTGAAAGTACTCTGTCCTTTGCTTTTCTCTGGGGTTTGTTATTTTTCTACTTCAGTTTGTATGTGTCTGTGTGTGTGGTCCTGGGGTGGACTCCAGGGCCTCCTGCATGCTAGGCAAGAGCACTGCTTTAGACTTGAGTTGGCTACATGCCCAGTGCACTTCCCACACGGGCTTTTACATTTTATTTTGAGACAGGGTTTTGCTAAGTTGCCCAAAGTGGCCTTGAACTTGCAATTCTCCTGCCTCATCCTCCCTAGTAATTTGGATTACTAGCATTCCTCCCTGTGCCTGGTTTCAGTCTTTAAGAGTTTACTATATGAGAGGAGGTTAGTACTTCACCTGTAATATTACAAATATTTCCTTGTGTTTATGGTGTGTGTGGGGGGTTATGTATGTATTGCTGGGGATCAAACCCAAGGCCTTGAGCATGTTGCCAGTTTATCTTTTTTTCTGATTTTTCCCCCCTCAAACAAGTGTGTTTTAAAAAATGTTTTAAATTTATGTAATTTTTTTGTGGTGCTAGGGTTAAACCTAGGGTGTGTGTGCTAGGCTAGTGCTCTGCTGGTGAGCCACAACCTCAGCCCCTAAGTGGTTTTTTTTTTTTATGCCAAAAATGTTTGCTGTAAAAGTTTTTTCTTCTTTCTTCTCTTCTCTTCTTTGTTTCTTTGCTCCTTTCTTTTCTTTTCTTTTTTTTTAGCATCTGGATTTTTGAATCAGAGTTAGATGGTATTCCCTTCCTGAGGTTTTGAAGGGTTTCATCCATTTTTCCTATGGTACTGATATTTTTTTCTGTAAGTCTGTGAAAATGGTCTGTGTGTAATTTTGGTTTTTACATCTCCAATCCACTTGAAATTTACCCTCTTGTTGGGAAGTATGGGTTCAGTTTTATCCTTTTCCAAATGACTGCTCAGTTGTCCTAACAGTGTTTAATTATAAAATGCAGAGGTTGCACTTAAAGACCAAGGCAACATCCGGGGGCGGGCGAGGTGGACCTGGGCTCCGTGCGCCCTGCTGGGTGGGCTGCAGCCCGGGGGCTTTTCCGGAGGTGCCCAGCGGTGAGCATGCGGAGACTGTGGCTGAGGCGCCCTGCCTTCCCTGGAACTGCAGTGCTCTCTGAGCAGCGGCCCCTGAAATAGTCAGTGGGTCACTTGTGCTAGAGCATGAAGCTGGGCTGGCTTGTGTGCCTAGGGCCAAGTCACTCTGAATTGTTACATTGATTTTGTCATCTGGAAAGTGATAGAATAGTAGATGATCTCTAACGTCCTTTGAACCATGAGGCCCCATCATTCTGTGCAAATGGAGTTTGTATAGAACACGAGCGTTTCTTTGAGCAGTGGGGTTCTTGGCACCAGAGATTTCTCCACGGTCACTTGTTGGTTGATGCCCCTTCTGCTCCCTAGGCCAGAGCAGGAGCTCAGGCTGTGGCCAGCACTGCCGTGGATGTTGCCAGAGCCCCCGGCGCTATGGGAGGCACTGTGCTGGAATGGGGAGCAGTCTTCAAAACACACTCCAAATTTTGGCAAAGGCCAGAGTCAGATTTGAACAGCAGTCGTTTTCTTGAAAAATTGAGAATGTAACAACAGCATACAAAAAAGTAATTTGTGTTTTAATCTAAAACTGAGTTAGCTTCCAGGTTCAGATGAGTTGTAAACAGTTTCCTTGGCCCTGAGCACCTGCTGGGACGTGGTCAGTAGTATAGGGCAGATAGCAGCTCTCAACTATTGTGTTCTCCCCGACAAGGACACGCTTTATTGCTGCACGTATTCCCGGAGTCCCACAAGCCTTCTGTTGTCATTCATGTTTGAACTCAGAATAACTTGCTTTTATGAGCTGTTGTTGTTGTTGTTGTTGTTGTTGTTTGTGGTGGTGGTGGTAGTGGGAATTGAGCCCAGGGAGCACTGAGATATATGCCCAGCCCTTTTTATTTTACTGTTTTGAGACAAGGTCTTACTGTGTAGTTCAGGCTGGCCTTTTTATCTTTTAAGACAGGGTCTTGCTAAGTTGCTCAGGCTGGCCTCAAATTTAAGATCCTTCTGCCTCAGCCTCCCAGGTAGCAGGAATGACAGATGTGTGCCACTGCCTGCAGCATGGTTTGTTTATTTCATGAACATAAGTTAATAAAGACGTTGGTCAGTGCCTTCATGTTTGGAAATTGTTCTGGGGACATGGCAGCTAGTGGATTTTAGATGTAAGCTGTATATGTGTTCATTTGTTCTTGTTAATTATATAGCAAAGATACTAGCGGCGCCCATGATGGTTGCATTTATTTAGTAACTGTAAGTAGAGCCCTGGAAATTAGACATTTTTTCCAGACTTTCACAGTGGTTCACAAAATGCACAAGATGTTGTTTGTAAGCAGAATGTACCTAGTTCCTTGAGTTACCTTCAGTTTCTTCAAGGACAGAGGAATAGTACACACTTCTCTCTGGAAGTGTATATGAGGTGTGTGGGCATGTGTGTGTGCCTGCCTCTGTCCCTGGTAGTTCTTCCCAGTGGTCGAAGGTTCCTGAGTCTGAATATGGGCGTGCATGTGTTCCATTTGCAGAGCCTGTAGCACATCTCCTTTGGGGACCTCCTGGGTTCAGGGACCATCTGCCTGCACAGCTGAATCATCTGAGCCCTGCTTGTTTACCACAGAGCCAGGCACTTGGATGCTGTCCTGTCACCACCTGTCCATTCCAACTGTGGACAGCATTCACATGGCCCTAGGTCAGAGCCTGACTCTCGGACTTACTTACCCTGTCTTATTCCCTGCTTCGCTGCCACTGTGGCTGAGACCTGGCCACACTGCATTTCACATGGCTTGTGGAGGATCCTTCCTGTCTGACCCTGGTGCCTTTCCAAAGGCTGTTAGTTCCCAGTGGGAAGAGGCAGTTGCTGTATCTTGTCTTTTCAGTCCCTCTGCAGCATCCAACGTGGATGCTGTCTTTAATAGCATGCCTCCCTCATCCGGGAGTTCAGGATAATTTGAAATGGCTTCTTCCTTTTGCACACTTACACTCACTTCATCTCCTGCATGCCCTTCCATCCTCCTGTTCCACAGGGATGTTGATGTGCCAGGCCCTGTTGTAGGGATGACAGCCACAGAGTGGGAGATGCTTGCAGGGCTCACAGTTTAGGGGGCACCTGGACAAACAGCTGCCATCCTGTGTGTTGTTAAGTGCAGAAGAGGGGATTGGAGGCCAAGGGTTGTCAGAAATGCTTCTGTGCTGGCCTGTGTGGGTTCGAGGCCTCAGGGAGCCAGGAGAAGGGCGGAAGAGAGCCTGTGACTTGTGTTCTAGGAGTTCCTCTGGAGGGTTGGGGTGTGGAAGGAGCACTGGAGATGAGGGTTAATTCAGTGTGTTCTGGCTCTTAGGTCTGTTTTCTTTTTCTTTTTCTTTTTTTTTTTTGAGACTTGGTCTCCCCAGGTAGTCCAGGCTGGCTTTTGAACTCACCATGGATCCTAGGCTGGCCTCAGCCTCCAAGTGCCACCACCCCAGCAGCAGGTCTGTTTTTTTTTTTTTTTTTTGCGGCACTGGGGATTGAACTTACAACCTCGCACCTGCCAGGACAGGCGCTTAAGCCACTGAGCCAAACTCCCAGGCCTAGCAGGTCTGTTTTCCATCTAGGGCCACCTGGAATGCGTAGTAGAAAAGAATCGTAATGAAGGTCAAATCAATTTATAGAGACACTGAAAGATTTTTCAGAGGAGCAAAACCGAATTCTTTTGGTGCAAATTTTACAGAACCTCATAGTAGCCAAGGAGGTCCTGGTGTGGTGACCAATGCAGAGCTAACTCTTACAGAGCTGTGTTTTGTGGTGCTGTGACATTCAGTGTGACTGGCTTCCATCTTGGACCCAGGACTTAGACTTCCTTTCTCTTCCCAGATGTGGTCAGTTGCCAAGATGTTGCGTTTTCTTGGTTAGTGTAGTTTTAGCGGCAGTAAGAATTATGTATTCTGATGGTTTTGAAAGAAAGTTTGTGGCAGCACTGGACATCCTGTTTGCCGATGGTTTTGTGGTCACTACCTGCTTGCTGCTGGTGTGGTAAGGTGTGCTCCAATTTGCCTTCTGCCTGGCCTCCCCAGGACCAGCTGAGTCTACATCCAAACCGGTAATTGAGTATATTTTTAAGTTTTAGTTAGACAACTATAATGATAATCTGCTGCCTAATTTGCATTTTTATTTATAGGAAAGATTATATTTTCCATACAGGGACTTACTCTTGGTATTTCCTACTTTAATGCATTGATGGATGTTTGGATAGTGTGCTTCTGCAGAGTTTTACAAATGAAATTCCCAGCTTTCTTAGTCATTGTTTTTGTTCTAGTTCATTCACTGTCTTGCCTTTAGTACTTTTCTTTGTGTTAGAAAAGTCTTTCTGTCCTTAAATGTTACAGGCTAAACATACCATTCCATGAGTCTATGTAAGGTCTCTAGATTGTTCTTTTAATCTTGCTTGGTTTCTTTAAAATGAGTTTCACTGTGACTTGATCAAGTTTTATATTAGGCCCCTTGGGGACTTTTAATTCATACTATGTAAAACTGCATATTAACTTGAATACAGTTATTTTTATTCTCATTAAATATTCCCATTAAAAGCAGCTAAATCAATCCAACATTGGTAGCTTTCTTTTTTCTCCCATTAAATTCAGTTACTCTGTAGAATTATATGCAAATCCCATGTTCCAAGTTCCATTAATAGCCAGATAATGTGTGTATTGCTGCTAGGATTGGTGTCTTGCCCAGTAAATGCTGTAGCTGGGTGACAGAGAAGCTGTTTAATTAATCTAAGCAGGAAGAGCAGGTTTTAGAAAATTTGGAAAATAGAGAAAATTATGTTCCATTACTATAGCATCTTGTTGAATTTCCCCTGGTTTTTATAAAATTTCATTTGCTGTTTTTTACTAGATAATTTTAACATGAGAAAATAGCTGGTCACTGTGACGAGTGAATTACATGTTTTTGTATAAGAAATATGTAAAAATAAACCCTTGCTGTGCCCTACTAATTGTGCAGCCAGTGTTGGTACACCATGGGATGTGTTTTACACTCCTCTGGGCTCACATGTTTACACACCTCATCACACAGGTGTACAAATACCACACAGGTGTACACAGGTGTACAAATGTAATGGATGTATGGCTTACCAGTGTGAGCTTTTGAACAACTGAGCTGTAATTTATGAGCTCCCCTATACACTCATGTGTGCCTCACACACTAACTTGTACTCTCATACAGGTATGCACATATGCACGCACACCTGAAGGACTGGGCAGGGCTGTAGAGCATGGAATGGTGGATGTGGGGGCATGTGGGCGTTGTTGACCTGGGTACACAGCGAGGTAAGCCTGGTCCCTGGCATCCTAGCTCTTACAGATAAGAGATGTGCATTTGGTTTTAGCTAGGACTTTTTTTTAGTTTTGTTTTTTTGTTTCATAGTATGGAGTATTGAATCCAGGGCCTTCACACTGAAGTAACATCCCTGGCCCTTTTTTTAGTTTTTGAGACAGGGTCTTACTGAGTCGCCAAGTTGCCCAGGTAGGGCTCAAATTTATGATCCTCCTGCCTTGGCCTCCCATAGTGCTAGGATCACAAGCATGTACCACCTTGCTGATTTGACAGATGACCAGTGAGTTGTAGGCCGTGGAATCTGAAGCTTGGGGAGAGAAACAGAAATTGAACTTGGGGCTTGCGGCTGTGGGAATGAGATATTTTCACTGGAGGGAGTGAGGAGGGCAGAGACCAGTGCCAGATGGGAGAGATCCCATGTAAAGGGCAGCTGAGAAGAGGAGTGGCAGAGGCGGCTGGGACAGTAGAAGCGAGTGTGGAGGCCTGTGACTCACCTGAGCGGAAGAGCAGAAGGGGACTTGGCAGCGCCACACTCACTGAGTGCCAGGCCAGCCTCATGGTCCCTGCATTGGCTCAAGCAGGCGAAAGGAGTCCGCTTCAGCAGCAGCAGCAGCAGCACCAGCAGCAGCGTGACTAACCTGGACTGGCAGGATCAGTGCATGGGGAGGATGTATTATTTGTGTGCTTCTGTGCAAATTCTTGGAGGTGGGAGGAGTTCCAGGATCCTGGTGGGTGGTGTCCGTGCCCCTGCACTGGCTCTCCTTCAGCTCGGGGTCCAGTGGCTGTCGGACGTTGCCTGGGTCTGTCTTGTCACTGGACGTGCTGCTGCTATTCAGAGCTGCAGAAGCCCTGTCTTGGTATCATTTTACCCCTACGCTCAGGGCAGTCAATTAAAGTCCAGAAAAAAATTCTTCAAAACTACTTAGTGAGCTGAGCATATTCCTGTAATCCCAGCGATCAGAGGCTGAGGCAAGAGGGTCACTGTGAGTTCAAGGCCAGCCTGGGGTACATAGTAAAATCCTTTCTCACTGCAACATGATTCCATGAGGGTGTCTTCTAAAGGTACCACTGTAGCATTCTGTAGACCTGGATGATTTTTAAAGCCACACCTGCACAGTGGTCCGCACTGGGTTCCTTGGCTAGGAACAGAAGGTCTGTGAAACCTGACAGTCAGTCTCTCCCAGAGCTGCCCAGAGCAGCAGAGGTGGAGGAAGTGAGTGTGTGAGGGGCTTCCAAAGCCTGATTGCAGACTGACTGCATTCTTCAAACTGGCCTTGAACTCATAGTATAGCCAAGCTGGGCTTGAACTTGCCGTGATCCTCCTGCCTCAGCCTCTGGAGTGTTGGAATTATAGGCGTGTACCACCACGGCCAGCAAGAAAGCCTCTTTAATAAATGGTGCTAGGAAAACTGACTTTCTGCATGCCAAAGATTAAAACTAGACTCATATCTTTCACCATGCACTAAACTAAAATTGAAGTGGATCAGAGATCTAAATATTAAAACTGTAACTGTAAATCTGCTGGAAGATAGAATCGGTAGAACTCTTGAAGATGTTGATGTGTAGGCAAAGACTTTATGAACAAAACCCTGATTGTAGAGGAACTATCACAAAGAATCTACAACTGGGATCTTACCTTGAAAAACTTTTGCATAGCAAAAGAAACCACCAACAGAGTGAAGAGACAACCCACAATGTGGGAAAAAATTTTTTTCTAGTACCGGGAGTTGAACTTATGACTTCGCACTTGCCACGCAGGCACTGTGTCACTGAGCTATATGCCCCACCTGGAAAAAATTTTTGCCAGCTGTTTCTCGTAATATCTAGAATATATAAAGAACTCAAAATATTCAGATTCCCCAAATTTAAAGACTCAGTCCAGAAATGGACATCTGAAATGCATGCACACTTCTCAGATAAAGAAGTAGAGATGGCACTGGTTATTTGAGAGATGCAAATTAAAACAATGCCGAGCTTCCATCTCACTCCTGGAGAATGGCAAGTATCAAGGAATCAACCAATAGCAAATGCCGGCAGGGCTGGGGGGAATAAAGGGACTCTTTTCCACTGTTGGTGGGAGTGTAGACTGGTGCAATCACTGGGGAAGTCAGTGTGGAGAGTCCTCAAAAAATTAAAACTGGACCCTGTAATCCCAGCACTTGGGAGGCTGAGGCAGGAGGATTGTTGCAAGTTCGAGACCTGGGCTACAAAATGAGTTCAAGGCCAGCCTGAATTGCATAGTGAGACCCTGTCTCAAAAAAGTAGGGCTGCGGATTTAGCTCAGTGGTATAAACACCTGCCTGTCAGGGGTGAGGTTGTGAGTTCAATCCCCAGTACAAAAAAACAAAACAAAACAAAACAAAAAAACCCTCCAAAACTGGAGGTTCTATTCAACCCTGCTATTCCCCTTCTTGGTATCTTCCTGAAAGAATTAAAAGCATCATACCATAGAAATGTATGTAAATCCATGTTTATAGCAGCACAGTTGGTAATAGCTGGTGACACTGTGAGTGCTTTCTTAGTGGTCGTTATGCTGCAGTGTATATTTCTTTTCCTGCCTTTAATAAATATAAATCCTAGTTTGTAATAGCTAAATCTTTTTTTTTTTTTATTTTAAAGATAGTAAAATCCAACAAGACCTAACAGAACAAAGTCAATCAAAACAAAGCAGTAGAACTGGTACAGAACTTCAAAGAAAGATACTATGAAAACAATAGCTACTATAGTATATCTTGTTATTTTCAGAATAGTTGACCATTCCATCAGGTATAGTAAAATTAAACCAAAAACAAAACACAATAAAACCAATAAAAACAATATAAAATAAAGCAAAAAAAAATTAATCAGAATAAAGCAAAACAATGAGAACAATATTGGACCTCGAAGACAAGGCAGAAGAGAATCCCCCATATTTGCTACATTGCCTACTGTTATTTTCCAAAGAGATGCTCAGGCTGCTGGCCCCTGTAATAGCTAAATTTTGGAAACAACCCAAATGCACAACAGTTGATGAATGGATAAAGAAGATGTGGTTTTTTAAAATATAAATGGAGTACTACTCTGCATAAAGGATAAACTTGAGACATTTCTAGCTAAATGGATGCACCTTGAGGCTATATTGTTAAGTGAAATAAATAGGACACATGTTTAAATACCAGCATTGAGCTGAGCATGGTGGCACACATCCATAATCCCAGCCCTCGGGAAGCTGAGGCAGGAGAATCACTGCAAGTTTGAGGCCAGCCTGAACTACATACATGGCAAGACCCTGTCTCAAAAAACAAAAACAAACAAACAAATAAACACCATATTGTTTTTCTGGTGTGAGAAGCCAAAAATGTAAACAAGGACCAAAATGTGTAATGTTCAAATGGGAAGGGGAACGGAGGGGAGGAAGGGAAGGCAAGGAAGGGACTAGAAAAAAAAAATAGAAGGAAAAAATGGAACAAAGCTTCTGTAAATAAGGAGGGAAAGAGGGGTTGAAGGGAGGGAAATGGGATAGAAAAGATGTATCATGTACAGGTACAGATTCCCTATGATGAATGTGATATGCTTATCTACAATGTACCAATAAAATTTTAAAAATTGTTTTTAACAATTGTGGTAAGATGCACATCACATAAGAAGCTTCCCATTTTAGCCCCTTTGAAGTATACCATTTATTGGTGTTCAGTGCATTCCAGTTGTCCTGCGTCTGCTCCCTGTCCACCTCCAGATTGTTTTCATCTTCCCAAACTTTCAGTGTTTTTCAATGTCTGCCCTAAACAACTCCCCATTCACCTCCTTGCCAGCCCCAGTAGCCCATTCTCCTTTCTGTCACTGTTTAACTACTGTGGGGACTGAAGATAAGTGGACCCTACAATATTTGTTTTTTTGAGACTGACTGACTTAATTCAGCATATTGTTCTTAAGGTTTACACATGTGTCAGAATAGTCTTTTTAAGGTAGAATAATATTGCATTGTATGAATAGACTGCGTCTTGTTTTTTCATTCATCTATCAGTGGACATGAGGGTGCATCTACCTTTTCACTAATATGAATGATGCTGCTGCGAATAGGAGAGTACAGGGATTTCTTCTGAGTGTGTACTTTTTTTGGTCTGGTTTCTTTCATTATAATTATCTTGATATTCAACTACTCATTCTTGTTTTGTGGAGTGTCCGCGTGTGTGTACTCCCCCTGGTCTATCTCCCCTGCCCTTTTTTATTTTGAGACAGGGTCTCACTAAGTTGCTCAGGCTTGGCTTGAAGTTGCCATCCCCCTGCCTCAGCCTCCCAGAGTGCTGCTCTTCATGCGTTGATGAGTATTTGGGTTGCTCCCACCTTTTGGCTGTTATAGCTAAAGTTGCCAAGGAGCGGTGAACAAGTGTCTGTGCTGCCAGACCCCTCCCTTCTTTGTGAATAGCCTAGGTGGGGAGGCCATGCTCAGGGCAGCTGCCATGTTGCCCTCCCAAGCGCTGCACGCATCACCACCCACTGGCATGTCGGCTTCAGCACCTGCTCATCCTAGCCAGCATTTGGTGTTTAATCCTTTATAATTTTAGACATACTTATAGGTGTATAATAGAATTTCACTGTGGTTGGAATTTGCATTTCTCTAATAAGCAATACTGCTGTTCTTTCTGCCTTCTTTGGTGAAGTGTCTGTTCAAATCTTTGGCTGTTTTTAAAAGAAAGTGCTGTTCATTTTCTAAATTTTGAGAGTTCTTTGTTGTGGATATGAGTATTTTTTTAGATATATAATTTGCAAATATTTTCTCCCAGTCTTTGAATTGCTTTTTCACTCTGTTAACATTATCTTTTTCACCCTTCTCTTTTATCTTTTTTTGGTAGTCATGGGGCTCAAACCTAGGGCCTTCTGTGTGCTAAATAAATCTGTCACTGAGCTACACCTTTCAGCTCCACCGTTACCTTTTGGAGAAGTTCTTGGTAATGTCTAGAATGTCAGTTCGTTCTTTTAGGGATCATGTTTTTGGTGTCATATTCAGGAAATCTTTGCCTAATACAGAGTCACAAATACTTTCTCCTATGTTTTCTATGAGAAGTTTTAGTCTGAGGTTTTATTTTTAGGTCTGTGACTCATTTTGAATTATATTTAGCGTTTGGTGCAAGGCGTGGCTTGAAGTTCATCTTTTTTGCATATGGATATCCAATTCTGACAGCATTGTTGAAAGAACTGGAAATTGAACCCAGGGCCCTGGAAATGCTAAGCATGTGCTCTATCCTGAGCTTTATATTGAACTTTTAAATGTTTTCATCTCACTTTTTCTTTGTCTTCTGCATCTTTGCTTGCTCAGCTTCCGTTATCCCACACAGCTTTCTGGGCCCATTGCCTGCAGGCATAGTATTCCCTTTCCCTTTGCCCAGGACCTTCCTCCTTTGTCCTCCGTTCTGCCCAGGCCTTACCTCCTGCTCCTGTGCTAAAGCCAGCAGTTTGATTTCTGCCCTTTTGAGTTGAATCAGTGCAGTGGCCAGCCTCCTTGGACTGAGAGTGAATGGCCTTTCCTTGGGCATCCCATTGTTCCCCCCGATTTGAGGTTGTGGATGTCCTTTCCTCCTAGTTCTCTTCTTTCCAGTGATTAGTCTTTGGCCTGTCTTCTTTCTAACCCTTAAATGTGGGTGTTCTGGAGCTTATACTCTCATCTCTGCTGCCTGCAGTTTCCTCCCATGGAATCCTCATCCACTTCCAGGTCCCAAAACCACACCTCTGGGGGGCACTCTGACTGCTCCCTGAGTTTGGTTCCGCAGCTGAACTGTCCTCATGTCCTGTGGGCTTACAGGTGCCCACGTCAGCCTCTCTGTGAGGTGACCTACCCATCTCTGTCGCCCAGGCTCACTCTGGTTTCCCTTGATGTTCTGATCAGAGCAAGAGGAGGAAGACCTGTGGATTCTGAGCGAGGCTGGAAGAGGGGAGGTGGCGGTGGCCGTGTCCATCCCCTGCCTGAGCTGATGAGGTCTGTAGGGTGTGGGGGAGCTGGAATTCAGGAATGTGTCAGCAGTGTAGTTGCCCATTGTGCTTCTGGGGTCAAGGAAGGGCTTCTTGGCATGGACAGCTCTGGGGAGCAGCGCCCCAGGCTGTGAATTCAGTTGGGGCAGAGTTGAATCACACCCGCTTCTTCCCCAGCACCCTTGGCAGGCCAGTCAGCAATCATTTTCCATCCATGTCTCCTTGGGGCTGGCGGGGCACCTGTTCTCACGAATGATGGGGGACTGACCGGTGGCCAGGCTGCCATGCTCTTGGAGGCCTTGCTGCTGCTCATGGTCGCCATGTGCTGCACACCAGGAGTTCATGCCAGCTTTACCTGCTTGACTTCTGAAACGGGGATGTATGGGCCCAAGTGCAGTGAAGGGAGTGAGAGAAACCTATCAAGGCCAAGGAGAGCCAAGGCTGGAAGCCACAGGGGCAGGCGCCATGTGGCAGTGAGTGCCAGAAGTGGGGAGCCCCCTGGGGAGCCCTGGGGAGCCCCCTGCCTGGTGGGTATAGATGTGGATCTGGCAGATGCATTGCAGCCTGGAGGCCAGGTTTGGCTATGGTACATAGCTGCAGGCCTGTCTTGTAGCTTGAAGGTGACCCCCGAGGGTCGTGGTGACTTTTCTGTGGGGCCCTGCCCTTCTCCCTGGCCTCCCCACACTCATGCATGTGTCAGTGGTGCTCAGTATGATCTTTATACACCTGATGAGTGGCTGCAAGTACTTGAGACTGGGTAGTTTCTACCAAAGAGAAACTCATTTCCTCACAGTTTTGGAGGCTGGAAGGTGAGATCAAGGTACCACCAGCTGGGTGTTTGCAGAAGGCTGCTATGTTTCCAAGGTGGCGCTGCCTCTACCTGGCTATGTCCTCCGTGGCAGACGGTGTGGAAGGGAAGAGGGCTGGATGTGGGGAGAAGCCTTTTCTCTCAGGGCCAGCCTGAGTCATAGGGGAGGAGCCCTTGTGGCCTGATCACTTCTCACCCATCAAACTGGCCATTGAGCTTGGGCACCTGAACTTTGAAGGGCATGCACACATTTAAACCATAACAGGTGGCAAGTGCACAGACACCTTCTGCACAAAGCTCTTATGGCATTGTTTCCTAGCATTGAGAAAGGGCACTTGGACTAAGAATTTAAAGAAACATTTTTAGTGCCTCCAGGTGGTGTTGATTTGGCTGTGGCACTTGTCTGGCCTGTCCTGTCAGTGTCAGCCGGGGGCTTCAGTAAGTGGTATGGCAGACGGTGTCAGAGCCACTCCCACAGGCCTGTCCCTGAGAAGGAGTAGCCTCACAGCAAAGCATCCCCTTGTTAAAGGCACCTTTCAAGCTGAGCGCTCTTACTCTGCAGCCTAAGTAAATGCTGTCTTGTCACAAATGACTTCCTGACATTTGTTTCACTGAGGCTCTGCTAATTGAAAGATGATGTAATTCAGCAAGTTAGACTTTTTTTGGGGCGGGGGGTACTGGGCATTGAACTCAGGACCTTGTGCTTGCCAGGCAGGCACTTTTGCCACTGAGCTATCTTCTCAGCCCAAGATGATATAATTCAGTCCGAAGAATTCCCAAATGAGCAGAACCCAGATTGGATTCCCGAGGATTTATTTATTTACTTTTCGGTTTTCAGTGAATCATACAGATAGTTTGATAAGAGTATCTAGTCATACTAGTTAGAAGATACTAGTACAGGGACTGCTGATTTATTCACCAAAGGTCTTCCACTGAAATAATTTTACAGAGGCAGTAAAAAGTGACTTAGGCTTGTAATGAGTTAGATCATCTGTCTCCTGCCTTATAGTCAAACGTAAATCAACACAGCAAAGCACGGTCCCAGCTGGGCACTGGAAGG
The DNA here is from genome assembly GCA_004363535.1 of Dasyprocta punctata. NCBI lineage: Eukaryota > Metazoa > Chordata > Mammalia > Rodentia > Dasyproctidae > Dasyprocta > Dasyprocta punctata. The sequence continues at coordinate 88,978 of RJWM01002577.1, read as the reverse complement.
TCCACGTTTGAGTAAGTGGCTGGCTCTTGGAGTGTCCCAGACAGTTACCCAGGCTAGTTAGAGTGGGCTCACCCGGAGCTCCTTAGCCTGCCTGTATGCGGGAGAGGATGGGCTTGGCTGCACCGACGCAGTGTCGCCAGGAGGACTGCTCTCTAGCCTGTCTTCCTTCTGTTCTTGCCACGTTCCCTGGCAGCCTGCCACTAATGAGCCTCAGTGCCCCAGAGTGCCCATCTCTGGGTGGCCAAGCCTCCTACGTTGCTGTGGTTTCAGGTGATGAGACCAGCAGCTGTCTGACCAAGACCCCAGAGTGGGCGCCCAGAAAGCCCGTTTCTGTCATCAGGAGCAAGGGACTGCATAGTGCTGAGCACAGTAAAGGTCACAGGCTGAGCCAGGGCATCTGCCTGGCCTTGGTCAGCCTCACCTTGTGTGTTGTTTCAGGTCATGATTTAGACTGGCGTGTGACCCAGGAGAGCCATGCTGCTCCTGCAGGGGACGTGGTGTTCCCTGTGTTGATAGGAGACTGTGGCTTAGGGACCCAGGGGTAACTAGCTCATGGCTACACTGCTGGCCAGCAGCTGAGCAGGGGCTTGCATTCGAGTCTGTGTCCTTAAACTCTGAGTGGTGCTGCTTCCCTTTCTCTTTTATTTGGAACTCTTCAAAGATGCACGTGCCTTACATCTGACATGTAAAACCTCTTTGCCTTGGCTTTGTGCTTTCTTGTTAGTGAACGCATTACTTTGTGGGTCTTTACTTCAGCTCAGAACTGCCATGTAACATTTCCGAGTATGTGCGTGGCCAGTAGTAGTGTTGCTCGGCTGCCCGTTCTGTGGTGCATCCCTGTGGGCACTCACGGCATCCCTCTTCCCCTCTGAGAAGTGGGGATGGGAAAGCTGCAGAGCCTGCGGGGGAGATGGCGCCGAAGGTCAGCAGGAGGCAGGGACAGGTGCCTGGTCAGAAGCAATGAGCTATGCAGATAAAGGAAATGTTGATACTCCTGCATCCTGAGAACAGGGAGTTACAAGGACGAGGCCGGCAGGGACCTCACAGTGTACTTCTGGTACTGCTGAAGAAATGAATCTTGAGCTGCAGTTTCTAACACATGAGCAGTGGGGTCTGGTTTGTTAGAAAGGTAAACAGGCAGCAGCGTGAATGAGGTAGGGAGGCAGGATAAGCGTGTGCTACAGTCACTCGGTGTCCAGGGCACATGGTGAGTGTGCTAGTGTTGGGCCTGGGAAGCCCAGGGCGGGAGCATTGGTGCCAGGTGCTATGGACCATCTATCCGATGGATGGGAACTGTAAGAAGGCAGTTGAGTTTCCGGCTGAAAAGTCCCTGGTGAGGCGCAGAGACACTGTGGGCTTTGCTGGAAGGGTGCTGTGGCTGGCAGTGGAAGAAAGAAGATGGTGCAGCCAGAAAGAATAGTGGCTGCGAGAGTCCTCGGGCTTGATTTTAGGGAAGGCAGAGGTGCAAGGGTAAGAAGAGCAGGAGGAACCGTGTCAGAAAGGCCCTGAAGGTGCAGGGCCCCAGAGCTTCGGAAGGAGCCCCTCCCTGGTCCACAGACTTCATTTCCAGTGGGGATCCTTACTGGTTAGCGTCAGAGTTGTGTGTTATCTAAGTGCTCTGTTAGGGATCTGTCAAAATAATTCTTCCTAACATTCTGTTAAATAGCAAAATCCTGAGTGTGTTGATTTTCTCTTTGTGAGTGTCTCATCATGCACTGTGAGTTTCTGTCAGTGATGGACCATGTAAACCAGAGCAGTCTGTTTATGATGGAGCTAAAAAAAATCTCTGTTGCCTAGTGAATGCATAGCCGAAGAAGAGGCAAGAGAAAACCATGGGAGAAGAAGAACCCCCGAGAAAAGTCATGGTGGGTTTAGTAGAAGTTTCTGCAAACCTCAGCTAGCTCTTTTTTTTTTTGTGGCACCGGGGATCGAACTCACAACCTCACACCTGCCAGGGCAGGTGCTTAAGCCGCTGAGATAAACTCCCAGCCCTGGTTTTTTGAGGCAGGGTCGCACTATGTAGCTCAGGCCAGCCTTGCGCTCACGTTGTAGCCCAAGCCGGCCTCGAACTCACAACGCTTCTCCTACCTCAGCCTCCCGAGTGCTGGGATTAATCAGCTAGCTCTTTGAAAGTCAGGAAGCGCAGCCCCAACACCAGCGAGTTTCATGACTATAAGAGGCGCATTGTCCGAGTATAGCAGAGCTGTGACACAGGAAGGAACAAAGCTGGCAAGCTGCCACGCTTGGATCCTGAGGAGAGGGACAGCTGTCAAGAAGAGCCTCAGGTGGGCCCCTCAGAAGGGTCCAGGAAAGGCCCTGAGGCACTGGAGAGGACAGCTCAGCTGTGTCATTGTCCCTGAAGGCTTGCCCGGGGATGAGATGTGGATGTTGATGATCCTAACCAGTGTCGGCCTGAAATGGGGTGTGTGTGTGTGTGTGTGTGTGTGTGTGCGTGTGTGCGTGACTTAGTTTTTAATAAGAGCTCAAAAATTCGAAATAGTTAAAAACTTTAAAAACAGAAAGAAGGCTATAAAGAGAAATATCTTTGTATAGCTGTATAGTGTGATTGTGTTTTAAGCTACGTATTACAGAAGAATCAAGAAGTAAAATGTTTATAAAGTTGAACAGTTCCATTAGGATAAGGTTAATTCATTGTTGAAGAAAGAAAAATATATTTAATAAAAATTCCATGTAGCCTAGGAGCCGCGTATTTACAGAATGCAGAGCGGCGTTCAGTGGCATCTTGGGCCCACTTTCTGGCTCCCTTGGAACAGCCTCAGCCTACAGGCTCCATTCTGCACCCTTTGCAGTGTGCTTTTAGGTACCTTTTCTACATTTAGCTCTGTTTAGTGGCTAGACATATACTGCTGTGTTCCAGCTACTGATGGCATAGATCAGCAGGCTAGGTGCAGGGCTGCGCCACAGGGCCTACGCATGTGGTCATCTGGGGTTGTGTGAGTTTGCTCTTGGAGAGGTTCATACAGCAAAATCACCTAACAGTGCAGTTTTTAGTGTGTTTTCCAGCTTCTTGTGACTACCTCAGTGCCATACCTTCACAGAGGTTCTTAGGGGTTGGCTACTGTCTTCCACTCTGAAGTGCCTGCTGTGTGTGTGCACATGCATATGCATGTGTGTTTTGGACAAGATTTTGGTATGTAGCCCAGCTGGCCTCAAACTCATGATCTTCCTGCCTTAGCCTCTGGAGTGTTGGGATCACAAGTGTGCAGCACCACACCTGGCTGCCTTCTGTTCTTTATATGCACCTCCCCTCATCCCCAGGCCTGGGCACCTGGTATTGGGCAGGCAAGACTTATGGGGGCCAGTTTTATCTGGGTGCCTTCCTAAAAATAAGGGGGGCAACGGGGCTGCTGTACATGTTTTGGCATCCCAGGCTGTGAGGTAAGACAGTGAGTGTGGTGGGTATACCCTGAGCTTGCTGTTGGCCTCAGCCGTCTGCGTTGCAGAAAAACATTCTCAATATGGCAGACCTCCTTTTGTAGAAAAAGTGCCAGCCTCTTTTTATGATAGCTTTTCTTGGAGCCATGAGGTGTCTAAATGCATCTCTTTTAGGTGAACACACCTGTTGTGTCACTTCTACTGAAACCTCACCAACGCTACTCTTATGTTTCAGGTGCACATTTTTGCTTGTAGGCACAGGCATTTCAGGCATAATGAGAGGAGGCAGGTACCCAGAAAGAAGACTGACTTTCAGATTGACATTTCCAGCAGAACTTGCCCAGGCCTTGAGCTGTGTCTTTAGGCTATCCTGCGCAGAAGTGGGCTCTAGGTCTTCACCAGAATATCTGAAGACATAGGACCAAGCATTGTCCAACTCTGAGGATTTCAGAGATATTCTTATAAATTGAAAACAAAGTGCAGGCTTTGGTTACTTGTTTAATGTCCAGTTAAAGGAAAAAGAGTAAAATACCTTCTATGAGATTAGAATTATACCTGTTTGTGCATACTATGTTGGAAACTGTCTAAATGTGGCTTGTTCTCTTTCTAGAAGGTTATAATCTCATATGGGAACCCTTTACAAGCACAAATAATGAATAATGTCATGTGGCCACGTAAGTAAACACAGCGAGCTGGTGGACAGAAAGCCTGCTCTGTGTGTGAACACGTGGCCTGACGTTGTGGTTTTGAGTGTGAATGAGCTGCTAAGAAGAGCAGGAAGTGCTCTCCTCCTTGTAGGCAGGTAGGAAGTTCAGTTTTGGCAGAGGCTTGAAGGTGAGAGGACAGTAATGGATGAATGAGCTGTGACAGCAGCAGGTGGGCCCAGCAAGGTGAGCCCCACAGCCCTTGGCTCTGACATTCCCCTAGGTGCGCACCTGCCATCCATAGACCCTTCAGCCCCTGGCCGCCCACCTCTTTAGACTGCTGCCCCCAAACACCTGCCAAATCTACTCCCTTCAGGATTCAGCAATTCACTGACCATGCTACATCTGTGCCAGGACCTTTGAAAGCATTCAAACCTGTTACTCCTTTTCCTAGCCTGCAGTGACTTACCATCACCTTGTGTTACATCTGGCCTCACCAGGTATGACAGCTCTCCTCTTTGATGATAGTGAGGTTAACAGTACTGATGGTCCACGTTGGTGAGAATACTGGTGATGATGCAGTATGATAGCAGCTGACCCTTACTCATTAACCCCATGGCCGTTCTGGGACAGATACTAGAGTACTACCATTTAACAGGTGTGAAATGGAAGCCTTCACTCACTGTGATGTTAGGTTAGTGCTGTAGCTATAGGCCAGTGACTTCGTACCTTTTTCTGCTGGCCCCTGTTCGCAGTGCATGATGTTTACACTCAGCTTAGGGGGAGGTACATGCATTTAACAGCATGCTTTAGTTCTTTTTATTCCGCTTCCCTTCCCTCGTCTCTGGATCCCCTTCTTATTTGCAGAAGATCCATCTTTTTGTTTTCTGTGGGCCACCGACTTTATTCTCCTTTTCCTCATGTCACTTCTCTTCTCTGTCTTTTTATTTTTATTTTTAGTCTTTTTTTGTCTTTTGTCTTTTCAAGACCGGGTTTCGCTATACAGTTCAGGCTGGCCTTGAGCTCACTTGGTAGCCCAGGCTGGTCTCGAACTTGCAGCATCCTTCTACCTCAGTCTCCTGAGTGCTGGGATTACTAGCATGCACTGCCACACTCTACTGCGCCACTGACTTTCTGTAGGTGATTAGTGTGAGTGTCCAGCTTCACCTCAAGGCCCCCCCTGCCATCTGAAGTTTTTGAGGGGCCACTTTGTCACTTTGGGTTGATCCTGAGTTTGTGAGCTCCATGTCTTTTCTCTCATGTCCCTGATGCCTGTAATAGTGCAGGTACCTGACCTTGGTGATGGCAGGTAGGGCCACCTGTGGTTGATGCACTTGCTATGCGGCCCTGTCCTAGGGCCCTGGGATCCCAGTGTGGGCAGAGGAGAGCTTTTGTTCTCAGCACTGGTGGACACCAGCTCTGAGTGGTGGCAGCTGCAAGGGTGGCCCAGAGAGGCCTGGGCAGGGCAGGTGGGACTTGAGGCCTTGGGTGGACTGCAGTTACAGGATGGTGTCTGGTTTTCAGAATTGGTGGGGATCAGGGAGATGGAGGCAAGCAAAAGAGGGAAAAAGGCATTTGTTGAGAATTGAAATAGTAAAGCTGGCTTTAATACATTTTTTTGAATAAATAAGAAAATTGATTTGAACTAAGATACTTATGTATCCCAGAATAATTTATTAGATCTATGGAGTTGATTACTAATTTTAAAAATGTATTTATATGCTTGTAAAATTTGGAATTCCTTTTGCCTTGTTAAAGTAGTTAACACAACTTAAATCTCATTATACATTTTTAGTTAATTAAAATAGTTTTATAGTAGATATTGATTGATTTTTGTTGATGTCAGTGAACTGCCCGATGTGGATTGTCAGATGTATTCCCTAAGCTGCATTTTAACCTGTCAAATTGTTCATGGACATTATTCTAAGCAAGTTCAAGGACCTTGCTGCATATATTTTAGGTAAATATAGAATCATCTGGTATTTTTAAACTATAGCTACAAAACATATTTTATTTTATTTTATTTTATTTCATTTTTTACACAGTTGATTTTAAAATACGAAAGCAGAATTTCAAAATGTTACAATTTTTGACCAAATAGCAGACAGTTTGGCAGTACAGGTGGCTCGATAGGACACAAGGAGCCAGCTGCCCCAGCCCCTGGAGTATTGCTGCAGGAAGCTGGGGCCCTGCCCAGAGCATCAAAGACAGTAGTCACGGAGGGCTCTCCTGGGCTCTGGGCTGACCTTCAGTGGCATGTGGTTCAGGTCGTCAACGAGATGGAAGGTGATTCCTTGAAAGACAAAAGGAAACATCGAAATAGACAAACGTCTGGTGTAGTGAACTAGTCAGCAGAAGAAAAGAATCCACAGAGATACAAAGGTTGATGAAAAGGAAGTAATAGCAGAGAAGAAAAAATTACAAGAGCATATTCTTGGTAGAAACTGATTATGATGTTGGATGTGATGGCACACGCCTGCAATCCCAGCACTCAGTGGACTGAGGCAGGAGGATTGCTGTGAGTTCAAGGCCAGCCTGAACTGCTTAGTGAAACCTTGTCTCAGAAAAAGGGAGACTCTGTCAGACCTTGAAGAAGAAAAGAGTTGTAAGGATATAGAAGCACTGATGTGAAAGGAAGTATCAGTGCGTTTGATTGTATTAGCTTAGCGTGAAGAACTTATGTTTTAGACATCTTAAAGCATGAAAATGATGGATACTTTCATTATTTACGAACTGAAAATAGTAGATTTTTAATCACAATTTATGGAGAATCACAAATCAAGGAAATTAGGAACAAAGAAAAATATCAGAAGACATGAACAGAATTTTGTAGATGATAAGATATAAATGGCCAATAAGTGTAACAAGAGCTGTTCAGCACTGTTAGTCTGTTAATAAGCAGGGAAGTGCCGAGACTGTACTGAGATACCATTTTATGTATTGCAATTGGCAAGAGTCCACTGCGTCTGCCGGCTTGAGACTTTGGTCCTGTGACCTTGCAGCATTACTCACGATGCTGGTGAGGGGAACTGGGCCGATCCCTGGGAAGGCAGCTCAGCATTATCTCTTGAAGGTGGACACATTTGTACCTTTGGCCCAGCAGCTCCATTCCTGTGTGGATAGCCAAGACCTGATTCTGCAGATTTTTAGAAATACGCAGAAAGGAGGGAATAGCATAATGAACGCCCACAAAGCTTTCAGCCTGCTTCATCACTTAACAGTGTGTCATGGTTCCTGCTTCATCTTTCACTAGACACTTGTTGGTTTTGTTTTTGATGGCACAAGTCCAGATATCATGTAACTTCACCCATAAGTATTTCAGTAAAAGTAAGGGCTTAGATCTGATGTAATTATCTGTCTTACAAATGTACACTCCCTTAAAGTCATCTGTACCTAGTCCATGTTCACTTGTTTCTGATGGTCTCAAAAATGTCTTTCTGCTGTTTTTTTTCACATTAGCATTCCAGTGAGTTCCAAACACTGAATTTGGTTGAAGGGTCTTATAAGTCTCTTGACTTAGGTCAATTTACCTTTGCTGTTTTTACCTCACCTGACATATTTGTCAAAGAAACACTGGAGCCATGTCCAGTATCATTTGCCAGACTCTGCCCTGACCGTGCTCCTGGTCTTGTTGCGTGTTTCTCTGGGGCTCCCCATCTTTTCTTTGAGCTGGTGATGAGATCTGCAGGCTGGAATAGATAGGAGGTCCCTGGTTAGAGGCCGGATACCTTCTAGGCAGCGCCCTCTGGGAAGCGCGGTGTATCTGGCCGCCACCGGCATTTGGGGGATGTTCCAGGTCCATCCGCCAGCAGCGTCCCCATAGCCTTTCCCCTGGAGCTGAGCCACAGGGGACCATTGCCAACTTGTTTTCATCTCAGATCACAAGATGGTGATCTTCATTTATTATCTGGAATTCTTATTTAGGGACTTGGCTTTTCTGAAATTATGATTCTTACCCTTTTATTGATGATTTTAGATTGAGTGGTACTCTGACACCAAACTGACCCATGGATTTTTGTTTTACGAACCCACAGGCTTTTATTATATGTGTTCTTCAGTCCTTTGCAGATTTTATTGTTTTTGATGCTCAGACTGCCCTGTCTTTGGCTGGCGGAAGCCTGTTGAAATTGGCTCCTGTGTCCTTCCAACACGACCCTCCCGACCTTGATGCTTCCTCAGTGGCTGAGAAGGCACAGGTTCTCCACATGCAGTCTGGCTACTGTTCCATGACCTGGACCCCTGTGGGTGGGTCAGCATTGTCCTGAAGTCGGCCAGATGTTGTTCTTAGAAGACTAATGGTGGCAGATGGGAAACTAGTGACAGCAAGTATAAAGAAAGTTATTGGCACTGGGTTTTTAGAAAAAGAAGTAACAGTGTGGGATTACTCGGCACAGTGCTTAGCTTACCTCTCTGACTGTTGTCCTTTACTTTTAAGGCTTGTTTGGTGAGTCTTCCATCCACAGCCAAAGGCTTTCTAACAAGGAAAGAAGCACCTGCTAAGTAAGGCCAGTAAAGAGTGCTTCTGTCTCAGCCCTTTATGGGATTTCTCTCTTGTGTTCTTGATGGCTGACCCTTGTGGGACAGACGCTGCTAGTGTTGCCATTTGTATGGGTCAGGGGACCAAGGCACAGGGGACCAAGGCACAGGAAGGCCAAGTGACTTGCTGAGATCACATGGTTGTGCACATAATGTCCGGGTTGGCCTTAGGCTTTCAATCCCACAGACATGGAGTGATCTCTGGGCAGGGGAAACCACTTCCACTACCTGGGGACTGCTTGGCAGCCTTGAATCAGGCTGCACTGAGAGCAGGGCCTGTGGTCCAGGTGACTGCTGCAGTGGTACTGTGCATGGTGAACAGCCACAGTGTCACTCTGCTCAGGGGCCATGTTGATGGAGAAGCACAAGCTCAGAAGTAAAGCATGTGCGGCAATGGATGGATGGAGCTTGTGCGGAGGAGGGTGAGTGTGAGTGTGAGTGTGAGTTGGCTGGCAGCACAGGTGCTGCCCTCCAGGGCCATGACTGCAAGGGTCGGGAGGGCTGGCTGGCTGGAGCTGCTGTTGAGTGGGAAGCCTGGAGTGTGGGCAGGACACAGTCCTGTGCCTTCCGAGTGAGAAGGTTAAAGGTGCAGAGTAGTGGTGCCCAGTAAGAAGTGAAAGCATGGCCTGGCTCCTCCTGGGTCACCTGGGGTGGGCGACAGGGGAGGCAGTACTAGTGTTGGAGGACTGAGGGTGGCACGCGGGGATGAGCTTGGTGAGTGGCCACTCCCAGGGAGGTGCAGCCCACAAGCAGGATATGAGCCTGGCAGAGCAGTGTGTTCATTCTACAAAGCCTCAGAAATGAAGAGCCCCAGAAGAAAAATCACTGTATTTGCACCAGGTGGAAAAGATTTCAGTAAAATCTTGGGTTGAGACTGAGCACAGACAGAGAGTTGATAGAGGAGGAGCAGGACAGAAGGAAAAGGGGGCAGGAGCCATGGCGACTGAATTAGGTGTGTCTTGGGGGCCTTGCTGAGGCACTGGACTTTGTCTTCAGGTCCCTGGAGAGCCACAGGAGACCACCAGGGGCGACAGGGTCAGTGAGAGGAGAGGAATAGGGTGAGAGAAGTGGAAAGTGTAAAAGGGGAGACATGAACCACATGCAGACATTCAGGTGTACACCTCACACGCTGACACCATTTGGGCACGCCACATGCACACCACATAGATGGCACACACTATCTCAGTCTGCTTGGCTGCTGTGACAAAATGACTGGGTGGCTTACAAACAATAGATGCTCGTTGCTTCACGTGCTGGAGGCCAGAAGTTCACAGGCTTTTGGCAGTGTTGGCAAGGATGTAAGGCTCATAGTGCCTTCTGTGTGCTGTCACGTGGGGAGAAAGGACAGGTCTCTCTAAGGTCCCTCTCATAAGGACGAAAGTCTGTTCACAGGGCTGTGCCTCTGTAACTTAATTGCCTCCCAAAGCCCCATCACCTCACCTGCGCTCTGAGGTTAGGGTTCCATGTGAATTTTGGGACACACACTTTGAAACTGTGGCATACACATGGTGGTGCCTCTCCCAAGGATGCAGGGCAGTGGAGTCTGTAGCAGGTGGGCAGGCATGACAGGAGCACTCATACCTGGGGTGACCTCATCATCGACACACAGAGGTGGTGGTCTTTGTGTCATCTTGTACAGGGTGAGTGTGGATGTTTCAGGTAGGATGGGATTGGTTGCAAGAGATTTGAGAGAATAGCTCTGTTTGGGGTGAGGGATGTAGCCCCAGTGAAGCTCCTGGGATGGCAGGTGTAGGTTCTGTCTTCCAGCATAGGCACCTCCGCTTTCGTGGTGGCTTGGGTGAGCCAGCCCCTGGCTCTTTCTCAGGTAATGAATGCCTGCCAAGGTGCATTTTCTCTGAAAAAGAGCCTGGTGGTGGCATCTGCAGCCCCCCCAGAGTCATAAATCCATACCAGATTTGGGTTCAGCTTCCTGGGTGAGACTTTTTAGGTTAAAGCTTTAGGCTCCTCTTCCTCAGTTTTGCATATTGGCACCAGCTGTTCTAAGTCAGGGTTGTCTCTAATCCTTTGGCTTTTAAAAACAAGGTGAGGGATAGAGGACCTTCTGGTTGTCATGGCAGTATGTGGACAGGCTGCCTGGCATGCTGGGTCCCTGTCCTGGTGTGAGTCCTGCTCCTCACTGGCATGACGGTGACTCCTGCAGACAGTGCCATCAGTGCATACCTGGTGCAGCTGACTGTGTCCTGGCACATCCCACCCTACAGTCCCCAGGCCTGGGAAGGGTCCAGCGTTTGGAGCTGGCCTACCTCTGGGGAGACAGGGTCTGTGGCCCACAGCACCAGGAGGCTGTGGGCCATCCTGTTTTTCTCCCAGCACATGAAAGGCCGTGTCCCAGCCCGGCAGAAGTGGGAGCTGCAGGATACCTGCTCCATAATCTGCACCGAGCTGCTGACTCACTGTCTCCCTCCCTACCGTGGTACGAAGCCTCTCTGCTCCTCCCCCGCCTCCCTCCTCCTCTCTGGGCCACAGCTGCAGGGGTGGCCACTGGCAACAGAGCTGGGGCGGGCGGAGAGTCATTCAGTCAGTCTCTCCCCCCACCCCTCTCTCAGCCCAGACCCACCTGCACTTGACAGGACACTTATTTTTACATACTGTCGGCTGAAAATAAGCAACTTTATTTAAAGAGTTTGTGGATTCAGAGTGCTAAAAAAAAAAAAAAAGCACCCAGCAACTTGCTAGGGCTGTTTTAAGAGTGATTCTCCTGCCTGCTTTGGAAGCAGGCTGTAGGGCCCATGCAAGGGGAGCTGAGGACTCAGTGGGAAGGGTGACCAGGTGGGAGCCATGCGATCAGAGCTCCTGCCAGGGGCACAGAGCTTTGGGGACAGGGCATGGGGTCAGGTCAGTCTGGTGGACACTGCCCAAAGCCCCTCACCTAGGACACTTTCTCCTGTCTTAAAAGAGCTGTCTCAGTTCCACATTTGAGGAGTCTTCATGTCAATTCCCTGATCTCTGTTGAGGGCTGGGGCTGTGCTGGTCATTAGCTGGTGTGTGTGGGTGTTTTATTTATGCTTTCATAATTCTAATTACTCCCACCTGGTGACAGGTGCAGGCTGTCAGGGTAGGGTTCCCCACCCCCACCCAATGCTCCTAGCAGTGGCAGTCACTGCTGCCCAGTTCCCCTCATCTACATGTTCGGGTATTGTTGCCTCATCAGACATGAGCTTAATGCTGCCATTGGAGTACGTGTGGTGTATCCTGGTGGCTGGGTGTGTCCTCCACCTGTGTGCCACCCATCCACAGCTGGCTTCTGGACACTCCGAGGCTCATGGTGGCCCTTGGGAGCCACTGGGAGCATCACTGTTTTTGCTGTCAACAATTTTAAAACAAGAACCATTTTCCTCTTTGTTGTTAAAATGTCCACATGTTGTAGGGAATTGGGCTGTACCTACAGGTACAAAGGAGAAGATCAAGATGCCTTCTTACCCTGCTGCCAGAAGGAGCTGCAGAGGCTTATTCCACTTCCTTCCGGGCTTGTTTATATGCATGGATAAGTTTTATGAAATCTTCAAAGCTTTCTCCACACAACTACATAGTCTTTGAAAATACTTTGCATACAGATGTTCTTTCCTTTACTGCTGCCATCCTGCCCTGCTTTCTCATGTTATCAAGGCATGTGTCCTCAGTGACTCTCAGTCTCCATGTGTTACCTCCATGCTTCACAGTGCCAACCTTGTTCTGACTGGTATTCATCCTGATTGGCCATGCCTGGTCCTGCCAATGTCCAGGACTGAATGTGGAGTCTCACCTCTGACTTGAGAGCTTAATTTCCTGAGCAGTTGAGTTTGACTGTGCTGCCACAACAAAGTGCCACAGAATGGTGGCTTAAACAAGAGGTGTCGAGTGTCCCATTGTTCTGAAGCAGGGATCAGATATCAGGTGTTGGGCAGCCCTCTCACCTTCTGAAAGCTCAGGGAAGGGTGCTTCCTGCCTCTTCCAGCTGTGGGTAGCCAGCAGTCCTTGGTGTTCCTTGGCTGACTGCCCCATCATTCAAGTCCCGGCCATGGTTTTCATGAGGCCTTCTTCACATTGTCTTCCCTAGGAATGTCCCCTAGGGAACATGTCCAAAGTTTCCCCTTTAAGGCCACCAGCCATAGTGGGTTAGGGTGCACACTAGTGACCTCGTTGTGACTAAATCACCTCTGGAAAGACCTTATTATCAAGTAAGGTCACATTTTGTGTCTCAAATGTTAATCTACCAACATATCATTTGGAAGGACTGAGTTCAGCCCTTACTAACCACCAGTTACCCAGCCCAGAGAGCTCGGACCATGCTGGAGGCCCAGCCACTTACAATAGGTAAATACAGTCTTTTGTCTCAAATCTTTCCTTCCCTTGCCTTAGGTCTACATCAGCACAGATATAGACTCATGAAGCTTTGTGCTCTTAAAGCGAGTGAAGTACACGTTTGCAGGGCCCCCTCCCTGCTGGGACTTGGCTCCTGGTCTCTGGGCAGGCTGGAGAACATGACTGGGCGGAACCCACTGCAAAATGTTCCATGTTTGTGGCTACCTTCTCCACGACGAGGTGTCTGTGATTTATTTTATTTATTTATTTTATTTATTTGCGTCTGTGATTTAGACCTGCAACTCACTTAGTGGACTTGAGTCTAAACTTACTTTTAAGCATTTATATGGTTCAGGTTTATGTTAACTATTGTAGTTTCTTTTCAGCACATTGTCATGGCTTGACCTGTCTGTGTGTGCTGTGTCTGTGGCGGATGCCTCTAGTAGGATGTGGTTGACCAGGCTCTTAGGCCCACCTCATTAAACATATCATTTATGTTTTACTAATGATGCTTATGATTTTAGTGCAGGCCCTTTAGCTTTGAATTACTTTCTTGGAGAAAATGCAGCCTCAATGTTAAAGAGTAGATTGAAGTTAAGCAGCTGCAGGTGAAGTTGTTTTGCCTTTTTAAAGAAAGGTTGCCCAGCACTTGGGAGCATAAGACTGGAGAATTGCTGTGAGTTCGAGACCAGCCTGGGGTACATAGTGAGTTCGAGACCAATCTGAAATATATAGGGAGACCCTGTCTCAAAACAAAAACCAGGTTCAGGGATTTAGCTCAGTGGCACAGTGCCTGTGGCAAGCACGAGGTCTTGAGTTCGATTTCTGATTCAAAAAAAAAAAAGTTGACCCTACCACACAGTTTATAGGAAACCAAGTGCCTGTGGGCGTCTGGCTAGGTCACAAGTCTGGAGCTGAGCACTGTGGCACCTGGCAGGACTAGGATGGTCTTTTGTTTTTTGTTTTGGTTTTTTTGAGACAGTTTTGCTTTGTAGTTCAGTCTGGCCTTGAATTCATTATGTGGCCTAGGCTGGCCTTCAACTGGCAGTGATCCTCCTGCCTCTGCCTCCTGAGTGCTGGAATGACAGGCATGCATCACCACACCTGGCTGGGCTGATCTTTCACAGTGGTCACAGATACTTTTCCTAAATTGAGGGTTTCTACACTGGGTTTTTTCCTCTGTAGCTTTTCTCTTTTCCTGGGATGTCCTGGAGACCATGTAGGAGGGTCAGAAAGGAAGTCACACCAGGTAAGGGGGTGTTGCAGATGCACAAGCAAGTGAGCTTGAGATCAGCTTGGGTTGGTCTCTTCTCAGGGCATGTGCTGGACCAGCCATGGGTCCTCTGCCTGTGTCTGCCTGGCCGCATCTCACCTTTCCTGTTCTTTCTCAGGGTTCAGGAGCAGTTCCAGAGAAACCCTGACAGTTACAACGGTGCCGTCCGTGATAACTACACCTGGTCGCAGGACTACACTGACCTGGAGGTCAGGGTGCCAGTGCCCAAGCACGTGGTGAAGGGGAAGCAGGTAAAAGCCCTGATTGGGGTGGGGTGCAGGTGGAGTTTCACTCAGTCAGTCTGTGCTGTCTCAGGAGGGACCCAGCTTTACGGGTCAGGCTGTAAGGCTCAGTTCTGCTTCAGTTGGGGTCCCTTGTGCCCCCTTCCCCCCGCCACCAGACCGGGAACTTCTTTCTTTCAGCTGGTCTGCAGGCATCTCCTCCTTGTGAGCAGCATCTCCCCACAAGAGAAGCCCACGTATTTGATGTCCTCATCTCCCACTAAACAAAGTCATCGATTCACTCAGGGCACTGGTGTGGACAGCCAGGTTCTTGGTTTTCAGAGGCAAACTTGAACATTGCCTTGGTGGAGTCCACATTTTCCTAAAGGTAGAGTCTGTCTGGAGCCTCCCAGTAGGAGATGGGTCAGCCAGGCCCACAGAGAGGCCTTCACACGGCTGCTGTCCCTCGAGTTTCCTGGTATCGGCAGCCAGGACCCAGTAAACTCATGTTAGACAAGGCGACAGGTGGGTGGCACCTCCCTGTGTACGACAAACTGTGTGCCATGGAGATAGAGGGTTTGCGACCTCCTCACGGGACAGGAGGGGAGAGCGTGGGTGCTGCAGACGCTGTGGTCCCCAGGGCCAGCCCAGCTTCCCCATCTGCTCTCTGTGCTGTCTGTTCCCTCTCTCCTGCTCTGTTTTTTGCTGGTTTCACATACGTGACGTGTGCAGAATACACACTTCCCTGTCCTGGAGCCTCCTTTACACAGTTGGCTCAGGGTCTTTCAAGAGGACTCTCTCCCTGCCACAGGCTTGCCTGGTGCTGCTCAGTTCTCCTTCTCACAGGGTGTGGAGGGCTGGTCCTGCTTCCTCAACACTGCTTTCTTACCTAATGGTGGACTCGGAACAGCTGCTTTCTCTTCAGCCATAAGTGCCCAGGCACCTTGACTTAAACCAGATCAGGTCACAGGTGGGACCCCTACAGTGCTGTCCAGCCCTGAGGCCAAAGGAGAATCCCAAGGCCACAGGACCAAGTGCTGTCCCAGCCTGTGCCCCGTGGCTCTTCCACAAGTTAGGAGCCGGCTTCCGAAACCTCATCTGGTAGCTACAGTGAGTAGTTTACCCTTCCAAGAGGAGAGCAGTTTCCTCAGGCAGCCTCGTTTGCCATGGTGTTGTCCTCAGTTGTAAATAGGAAGTCTCCACTGGGAGCCCCAGGCGACAGAGCCGGTATGAGATAGGTCCTCACCTCAGTCTTTACCAGAACCTGCTACCTGCAAAATAATGTTATTTCATAGATGAGGAGCAGAGGCTGCAAGAAGGTGTAACGGTATTCGGTGTCAGCCCCTCACTGTCAGCCTGGAACAAAGTGTGTTCAAACTGAGGGGGAATAGTTTGAGGGGCATTAATAGCAATGTGTCTTTTATTGTAATAAATTTTTAAAAATGTAAGCATTCACTGTAGTTTTAGGACATACTTTGTATATCCTTTTATTATACAGGCAAAAGAGTTAGCAGATAATGAACGAGGCAGTGGCAGGTGGGGCAGCAGTGAAGAACATTGCAGTGGTTTGTGTGCAGCCGGTGCTGAGGGCACCCATCTCAGAGGCCTGTCCCTCCCGTCCTCTGGCACGCTACTGGGCCTGCGCACTTGGTGCTGGCAGTCAGCATGTTCAGGTCGCAGGCAGCAGGAGCCAGGCTGGGAGCCAGCATCCCTGGTACCCTGAGAGGGCCCAGAACACTTGACTGTGACACCCCAGTGCCAGGGGCTTCCTGTGGCCACTACTGGCTTATTTAGCAGGGCATTTTTGTGGTACTCACTGACATAACTTACCCCCGTGACCTGCTTGTGAACACTTCATGTCCTCTGTGGTGGGGAGTCTTCGTTTTCTTCTTCAGTAGCATTTCCCCCCACATCATTCTTACAATATCATAAACTTCTTTTGGAAAAGTCTTGGTCTCTACTATAGTGAGCTCAGCATTTTAGTCATCCCCTCATTCAAACTTTGGAACGAGTTTACTCTGTCTCTTGGGTTCCACTGCTCCAAGGCTTTTCCTCAGAGTTGCTCCTTTTTCTGGACTGACTCCTTTCTCATTGTTCCTCAAGTGTACCTGTCACAGCTGCCTGTCAGCAGTGTTTATTTTGGGTTTTTATCTCTAGCACCGATCAGATATAATCACCATGGCAGCCATGCCTGACAGCGGTGCTCATTGGATGGATGGTGTTGGCCCTGGCTCTGCCTGGTGGGACAGAGCCTGGGTGGAGGATGGAGTGTCACCGCGGATCATGCTCCGTCTTCTAGCTGTGGCTGATGCCATGGGGTCCCAAGCACCTCGCCAGTGCCTTTCCTGTAGACGGTACGACGAGGGGCCTGCCAGCCTCTCAGTCAGCAGGGACAAACGGGAGCATGTGCACAGTGCCTTGTGCTCTTTAGAGGAGAGCAGAAACAGGCTGGTTTTACATGCAGCATTTTAAAAAAATCACCTCACTGATGAATTTCAAGAAGAGCCAGGGTGAAGTTTTTAATCTCCTGCTTCAGACTGTGGTTCTGTCTCTTCTTAGCCCAACCCACTGTTGAGGAAAAGCAGCTCACCACCCTTGCCTCTCTGTACCCTTGGAGGAGGATGGCAGAGCTGAGTTCATGCAGGAGATGTCTGGCTGATTGTTCATCTCAGATCTTACAATTTCGATGTTTCTGAAAATTAAGCCGCAGAGATTTTTGTTAAACTTCTCATTCGAAGGTGAAAAGACAGAGACCAGAGTCCGGGTGCTGTGCTGTCAACCGTCTTATTAGTGAACATGCTGTGATGTTGTTGCTGCCTGTTGTTGAATGACAGTGAATCTGTTGCTCTGGCCTCTTCCCTTTCCTCTCAGAGGTTGGCCAGGCCTGTTGTGCGCCTGTGCCCACTATAGCTTCACCCCAGAACCTCTAAACAGCACCTGGGCTCCAGATGTAACTCGTGTGGCTCTTACCTCTGGGCTTAAACTTGGGTGACACTTTCCTTTAAGCTCAATACAGGTGCTGGGAGTTGTGCTGAAAGCTCCGTGACATATGGTGTTCCCTTCTTAGAACGCATCTGGAAGAAACGTGGGAAGACGTTATTACAGGAAACTTGCACAGCAGAAAAGGCTAGTAGGCTGCGTTTATCCTCTTGTGCTTTAACTTACCTAATTTTTGAATGCACAACACTATATGTGCACAAATATAAACATGGCCAGTGAAAGGGGGCTCAGCTGTTTGCCTCTTGTGCCCCACACTGACCTAAGTCACCCCACAATGGGTTTGGGGGATACTTTAGTGGATATTTTCAAGGCCTATGTAATCAAGTATGAATACGTGTTTCCCTGTTCCCACTGTTAGCACAGATGGTATGTTCCACTTACTGAGATGACCCTGGTGACTCTGCCCAATGTCTGCCTGGTTCATGGCGGGGGGGCTCCGGTTGCTTCTCTTTACTTCAGTCTCTGCCTCTGCTTGGTGAACTTCACCTCCCCCAGTCATCTGATGGGCAACCAGCCCTTACATCTCAGCTTCCCTGTGCTGTGCTTTTGCCCCCTTCAAGCAACAAGCTGATAATGAAACCAGCCCCATTAGTGCTCATCTGGGTTGGTCCACTGTTTCTGTTCTTATGAACAATAAAGTTGGGAATATGCTTAATATATTTTATTTTGAATATATGCATTTTCATATGAATAAGCTCCATGAAATGCTACATGAAATGCAGTTCTGAGATTGAAAGATACTTCTCTAGGTGTTAATGAAATGCCTTTCATAGAGGTCGTATTAACTTACATGCCCATCAGTGTTGTACAAGAGTCCTTGCTTTTCAGATTTACTGACAATATTATGTTACCAAACATCTGGTAAGTTGGCTGTGTGAAAAACAGTGCCTACGTGTAGTATGAATTGGTGTTTCTCTCACAGGCGAGTATCTTTCTATGTGTGCCTTTGTTTTGAACTGGTTGTGTCTTTCAACCATTTTGTATTAGGTTCTTGCTCTTTTTCTGGGAGCTCTGTGTTGATTAGAGAGATTGTCTTCTGTGATGGAAATACTTAGCCCTTATCCTTGGGGATACATTTCAGGGGCACACCCCACCACCAAGACATGCCTGAAACTAGGGATAGCCCCGAACCTTATGTATGAGATATGTTTTCCTATACATGCCTTTCTTTAGTAAAGTATAATTTATAAATTAGGCATGTTAAGAAATTCACAATAATTAGTAATAATAAAATAGGACAATGTTAACCATATACTGTAATGAAAGTTGTGTGAACATGGTCTTTCTCTCTGAAAATCTCGCTGCCGTGCTGTCCTGCCCTCCTCCTTGTGATGATGTGAGATGAGACATGCCTGCTTCGGGTGATTCTGACTAGTAACCTGGTCCGGGCCGTGACCAGGTTACTAGTCAGGAATCCTCCATAGTAAGACTTTTGCTGCAACCTTTTGGAAGAATGTTGTAATTGGAAGTCTTCCCTTACTGCCTAAAAGTGGAATCCTCCAGTGATCAAATGGATGATTTTAATAGGCTGTGTTATATCTGAGGATCTTATTCCATGATTTTGTCTTTCGATGCCTGTCCAGTCTGCAATACTTTCTTCATCTTCCTCTTCCTCTGTAGATGACTCAATATATTAAGTTCCTCACTTCTCTGTTAATACCTCTCTGTGGCCTTTAGCATATTCTTCTGTTGTCTTCATCAAATTTGTCAGCAAATCCTTTTCCACCGGCTTGTCTTGCTGCATGAATGATTTTCTCACCTTCTCTATTGGTCTCCGGGGAGCCTTTAAAATCATCGACGGCTCCACTCCATGAGTTCTTTTAACAGACAGTTTCTGGCTTTAATTCATCCATTGCAGCTGCTGCTGAATGTTACTGTGGTGGCAATAGTGAATGCCTTCCACACTGCATTATGTCCAGATTAGGGTCTGCATCAGTTGCTGATTTGGTTGACAAACCAAACAATGTCCTGCCCAAGAGGCTGAAGCAATTTGGAGTATTTGGAGGCAAAAATACAACCTTCACACTTTATTTTCATAGCAAACAAATTGAGGATGGTTGTGTGTTGATATTAATAGAACATTGAATCCAACCCTTCCACTTCCAAGTATTTCTTCACTTCTAGGCTGGAGCATTGGTGGAACCATTCCATAAACAAGATGGTTGTTGCCCACGCTTTCTGATTATGTGGCCAGAACATGGGCAGATAATTTTTGTTTTTGTTTTTGAGTATGCGTGGGTTTTTTTGCTCTCTACAGCATGCGTGGCTTTATCATATGCCCTGCAGCATTGCCACATAGTACCATAATTAATCTTTTTTTCTGTTTTATCCCCTGCTGTTTCCTTTGCACTTTTATGAATGTGGGCTCCATTGGGCATCTTCTTCCAGAAGAGCCTGATTTCCTCAAAATTAAGGACTTGCTTTCTCTGTAACCAACTTCTTCCACTCTGCCCCAAATGTGGCAGCAGCTTCCTCATCAGCAAAAGTAGCCTCTTCAGTAGTTGTTACATTTTCCAATCTAAACCTATTCATGAATCTGTGTAACCAGCCCAGACTTGCAGTAAATGGTTTGGTGTCACTTATTTCAGGGGATCCTTTGTTGAGGCCTTTGTGTGAGCTCAGTTCCTTGTGCGGCACAATGCTGCCAACCTTGGGTTTCATTGCCCTCCCAGCTTAACATAGCACTTACTGTGCACTGCAGCCATAACTTTCATAGTTTGAGGTGTGATAGCAAAAGGAGCACACTTTTCTTTTTCCTTCAAAATTTCATGGGTGGAAGATTCATTCTTATTATAGATCTCAGCAACCTCACATACTTTTTAAATTAAGTCAAGATCTTCTTGCACGTTTTCATTAAAAAGAAGCACTTTATGGCTTCTTTTCGGCATATCTGAATTGGCAGCATCTCTGTTCTTATGCTTTGGGACCATTATTAAGCTAAGTATGGGTTCCTGTGCACAAGCACTGTGATAGTTTATCTGACAGGATGGCTAAGTCCTAGTAGGCAGAGAGCATATACTGGACAGAAAGGATGGGATGGAGGGGGCAATACAAGATTTCATCACACTGCTCAGAACGGCATGTAATTTAGAACTTACAAATTGTTACTTTCTGGAATTGCCCTTTTAATATTTTTTGATCACAGTTGACTATAGGTAACTGAAATCACAGAAAGCAAAACTGTGGATAAGTTGTACTGTGTTACAGACCTGTTGCTTCATTTTGTCACAAAGTTTCTGAGTTGGTTTGTTTTTTCTTGCAGAACTTAGTAATTTTTATGTAGTTATGTTAATCAGTACTTTTAAAAAAATGCCTTCTGGAGTTTGAATCAGGCAGGATTGGAAAGGAGTAGGTTGCATTTCTTGTAGGTTTTTTTTTGTTATGTGCAGTTGTTTGAACTTCGGCCACCTTAGGGTCCACTTTGATCTTCTCATTCCATGAGAACAATTTTATCTAATGCCTAGATAATGGTTTCCAATTTAATTGTTATGGCAATGAAATGATTTGTCTTCCTCATGGAAGGATCTTGTAGCAGTTGAACTTAATTGTTACCTTGATTGGCTTGGGAGCCACCTAGGAGATTAGTAAACACACTTCTTTTGCTGTGACTGGGTGGATCACAAAGGGGTAACCTTGGGTATAATGTCTGTCCCTATCCTTTCCTCTCTGACCCTGTCCCCTGCTCTGCTTCCTGACTGCCATGAGCCAAACAGCTTTGGTCTACCACGCCCATCCACCGTGGTGTTTTTCTTTTGAAGCCAGCTGGTCCTTTACTGAAACCTCTGAAACCATGAGCCTGATGCACTGTTTCCTCTTCAAGTTGTGGGTGTCAGGTGTTTGTCCCAGCAACTGGAAATCTGGCTAATGCTTTGTCTGTGGCAGTTTTAGATCCACCTGTCTTGTGAATATCCAATCCCTAACAGTATGAAATGTGTCACTTGAAAGCGGCCCCCTCATTGTATTTGTTAAGTAACATGCAGCTGGTAGAATAATGCAGCTGAGGACCTGGGACGAAACTAGGTTGTAGAGCACTTTTTCAGCATCCACAAGGCCCTGGGTTTGTTCCCCAGTGTTGCAAAATAAAGCAAACCAATTTGAAATTGGGAGATAGAACTCAAGTTGAAAATGGACACTAATACTGCTTTTTAAAAATTGTGATTTTTTAAAAGAACTGCTCTAGATTATATACATCATCTGGTACAAATTGTTGTATTGGATAAGGATTGTGTGGTGTTTTGGGGGAGTACTTTAGATTTTAAACTAGGCTTTGTATTGACTATAACTCATATACCTAGCAGTTATGGCACTGTTCTTGGGCTATATCTCCACACGGTGTGCTTGCTTGCATTCTTACAATTCAATAAGGATGCGCCCATCAGCTTCCTGGGCACCACTCCTCATCTTAGAAGGGCCTCTGTGTGAAGTTCTTAGCAGAACGCTGGGGATCTTCCTCTCACTCATGACGGTGTTTCCATGCCTGCGAGTGCAACAGGATTGCTTCTAAGGTCACCTGCACCTTTGCGCCTTCTTCTGATGCCTTGCTTGTCTTCTGTGGTGTCTTAGAACTTGGCTTGTGGGGCGAGGCTGGAGAGAAGGGGCATCTGAATACTCCTGTTTGCACCTCATTCTCTCTCCTGCTGCCACCGGGCACACAGGATTTGAGTTCCTGTGGGGTGTGCCGGGCCAGGTGGAATTGTTATAATTCCCTCCAGGGGAACTACCAAGCCGTTCTCCAGAGTGGTGGCACCAGTTTACATTTTACATCTTTACCAGAATTACGTAAGGCTTCAAGTTTCCATGACCCCACCAATACTTAGGATTTGTTTTGTTCTATGGTTTTAGTTGTAGCTATTCTACTGGGTATGAAGTAGTATTTCATTGTGGTTTTGATTTTGTCTTTTGTCCATATTTTAATTGAGTAGTTTGTCATTCTATTGTTGAATTACAAGAGTAGTATACCTTTGTTATGATTTGAAAATATTGTATTTTCTTCTATTCTGTTTTTATTACTTTCTTTCCCATTTTCTTGACAATGTTCTTTGAAGTCCAGAAGTTTTTGTTTTTTGTTTTTTTTGGAGGGGGTAATGGGGATTGCGCTTACAACCTTGCGCCTGCCAGGCAGGCGCTTACACCACTGAGCTAAATCCCCGGCCCTATTTTTTGAGACAGGGTCTCACTATGCAGTTCAGGCTGGCCTTGAACTCACTTTGTAGCCCAGGCTGGTCTCTAATTCACAACATTCCTCCTGCCTCAGCGTCCCAGTGCTGGAATTGAAGGTGTGTGCCACCACGCCCGGTTTGAAGTCCAAAAGTTTTTATTTTACCTTTTGTTATTTGTGCTTTTGTTGTTTCTTAGAAACCATTGCCATTACTTACTCCATTTTCATTTACATTTTCTTCTAAGAGTTTTGTAATGTTAGCCTTTATAAAGTAGGCCTTGCTACATTTTGAGTTTGAATTATTATGTGGTATGAGGTTCAACTTCATTTTGAAGTAGGCCAATTATATTCTTTTGCATGTGACTATCCAGTTATCATGATTTAATAGATTGAAAAAAGTACTCTTCCTCCATTGACTTATCTTAGTACCTTAACATCAAGTTTCTATTAAATGTATGGACTTCTTATTCTATCCCATTGAGCTGTGTCTTTCCTTATGTCAGTACCATTCTGATTTTGATCACTGACCTTGTAGTAAGTGTTGAACATTTTGTTCCTCTTTTTTTCTTCTGCTGTTCTTCTATTACTGCTTTTTGGCTTAGTATTTTCATTTCCTTGTTTTGTATTTTTTTTTTTTTTGAATTATGTTCTTGGTGTTTGCCTTGGGAATTATAATTCATGTTGTATTTTCTATCAGTCTACTTCAGATTAATGCCAACTTAACTTTAATAGTATACAAAAGCTCATTCCTATATTGCTCCTATCCCCTTCTTTTTTGAGCTGTTACTTGTATTTTATGCAGTTATTTTTCTAAAAAAATCAAATAGGAACTTGGCTTGGTGGTACACACCTGTAAACCTGGCACTCCTGCTGAGGCAGGAGGATTCATGAGTTTGAGACCAACCTGGGCTGCAAAATGAGTCCAAGATCAGCTTGAACTATTTTTGAGACCCTGGCTCAAAAAAACCAAAAATAAAATCAAATAGGAGAGGAAAAGAGTTACCAACTGAAGACAGACTTAGACTGTCTTTTGCCCTGGACTGTTACTCTGTCCCTCTCGTATGTCCAGCCAGCCACTGGCATCTGCTCATTTCTGCTGCGGGCCCCCTTTAGCGTTTTGTGTAGGACTTGCAAGAGAAGATGGATCTGCTGGCAGTGAACTCTCAGGTTTCACCTCTCTGCTAGTGCCTTATCACCTCCTTTTTGAAGAGTGATGTTGCTGTAGATAGAGTTGTTGGTTGTTTTTTGTCTTCCAGTGCCATAAACACATCATCCCACTGCTTGCAGCCTCTGTGGTCTCTCATGAGAAACCAGCTGTTATGGGTGATGAGCTGCTTTTCCCTGCTTGTCATCTCCTCCCAGCCTCCTGCTCGGGATTCAGCCAGCTCCTGGCATGTGAACAGGCAAGAGCTCTACCACTGAGCTGTATCCACAGTCTTTTTTTATTTTTAATTGTGCTAAGTTGTCCAGGCAAGGCTCAAACTTGTGGTTCTCTTGCCTCAGCCTCTAGAGCAGCTGGGATTACAGGCATGTTCCACCACAACCCACTTGTCTTTGGCTTTTTTAACACCGTGATCTGGGTCTTAAGCTACTTGGAATTCATTGCGTTCTTTGATGTATAGGTGAATTTTTCATAAAGGTTTGGAAAGTCTTCAGCCACTCTTGTTTCATGTATTCCTCTGCCTTTTTCTCTTTTCTTTCTGCAAACACCATCTGATCGATGTTGGCGTGTTTGGTGTCCCTCAGGTTTCCAAGGCTCTGTTCATTTTTATTCATTCTTTTTTGTTTCTGTTCTTCAGATTGGATAACTCAAAGGACTTACCTTTAAGTTTGCTGATCCTGTTTTCTAACTGCTGGAATCTGAGTTGTTTCTTTACTTCAGTTGCTATCATTTCAGAAATTTCAGGTCTGTGGCTTCCAAACTCTTCTGTGTCTATGTGTCCTGGACTTGTTCTGGGTGAGATATAGGCATGCAAAATTAAACAATGTAAGTACTAAGTTGTTTCTTTACTTTAGTTGCTATCATTTCAGAAATTTCAGGTGTGTGACTTCCAATTTCTTTTGTCTACGTTTCCTGGACTTGTTTTAGGTGGGGCTCACTGGGGGACATGGCTTCTTCTCCTGGGGTCTGCAGCAGCGGGCTCACCAGGGGGTGAGGCCCCTTCTCTGGGCCTGCTGCAGCTGTTTCTGTGGGGGAGGGGGGCTTCGTCAGGGTCTGGTGGCTGGATTGTGGTGGGGGAGGTGGCGTGGCTTCTTGGCCTGAGGTGGTGGGCCTGGTTTTCCTGTTTTTGCTGGATTCCTGGATTATCTCTCTCCATGGGCTTCAAGTCTCACTGTAGCCCCTTCCTGTGTCCAGGGTACCCACCTCCCCTCATGTTGTTATATTCCAGTGTCTGGACACCAAATCTTGACGAGGCTCTTTCCTGCTCACCCCTCCACTGTCTTCCTAAATCCGTATTTTTTTGTCCTGTGTAGCTAGAGAGCTCTCTACTGAATGAACTTAGCAGTCATCTGTTCCTGACTGAGGGGCACCCTATGCTCACTGAACTCTGCATGCCACGTGTGGCTTAGCAGTGCAGTCTGCTGTAGCCTTCACTTCCTGCTCATCGTCAAGGTCAGCTACAGATGAGAACCCGCAGCCGCCTCTGGTTTCCTTGAGCGTGCATCACACCAAGCCTGCACATGCGTGTGGCTTTCTATGTGCCCTGGAATATAGCAGCGCTTTTCAAAGCCCTGGTGGACATTTTATTCCCCACCTTTGCCTTTCGTTTGCTTCATTTGTCAAACCCTCACGTGTACTTGTTTTCAGTAAAGACCCATGGGAGAACACGTGTATCTGTGTGTGTGTGCGCACGCACGGGATGGGGCAGGGTAGGGTGTGTGTGTGTGTGTTCTGAGTTCTGTTGAAACAGCCTTGCAAGCAGGGTCTCGCCCAGGCACCCTCAGACAGGTCAGATAATGGCTGTTCTTTGCAGTGGAGCTTTGAAAGAGCTTTGGCTCTGTGCTGCTCCTCAGGGAGGCTACTGGGAGCACAGCAGAGCAAGCTGCTGGGGGCCAATGTGGGGTGGGCCTGGGGGGTTAAAATGCCACCGGGCTTGCTGGTCTTGGTGAGGTGTGGTTGTTTTTCCTGAGTAAATACTCCCCAGTTTCCTGCAAATGGTTCGCTTCCACAGTCTGTGAGCAGTTGGTGTTGACACTTCTTGCCATTTTTCTTGTTGCTTTTATGGAAGAAAGAGCTTTTTAGTACTTGCGGTGGATTAACTAATGGTCAACGTGTAACACCTAGCTGAACTGACTCAGCATGGTGCTGGGTTTTGTTGCCAGCAGCATAAAAGAACTGGAGGGGAAGATGGTGTGCTGGGTTGATTCTCCTGGGGAAGCTTGTCAGGCTGGTTTTCCTGTTATGAATTCAGCTGTTCTCATTGTTGGAGGAGCTTGGGACCTCACTATCACTGAGGGTGGCTGTGGTTCTCTTCTGGTGAGCTTTGGTCCTTACTTGAGCATCGCTTCCTGGCTCCAGTGCAGATCCCTCAGCCTGCTGGCACAGATCCTTCACCCCTCTGGCACAGGCTTTCTAACTTCCACTACTGGCCTTTGGGCCTTCCCGGTGCAGATCCTTGATGCAGACTTGTGTGAGACATTTTCATTTGCTCTAGGCCTCCAGCTGGACTCATGCAGGACTATGTTGTGGGATCCAGGCCCTCAGCTGGATTCTTTGGGTTTCTAGTGTGTGAACAGCTCTCCTGCACTGTTTTCCTTTTGACTCTTTGGGTTAGTGTTATAAAATAATCCTATAAAGTAGGTGTCCTGTATTAAATTGTTTCCCTTGTAAAACCTGACTGTAACAGTACTCCTGTTACCCTGGCATCTCAGTGCATCAGGAGTCTCATGCATCATGCTGGTTTCCTGGGGTTTTTGCTGCCTTTCTTTTTCATCTTGTTGAAAGCAGTGCACTTTCCTTGTAGTGTGAGTTGTCCAGATGCAGTAATACAGGTATTTCTAGCAATCACTTTCTCCACCTCCAGCCTGGTTGATTACCCTGGAGCTCTGCTTTCTGGCTACCCTTTTAGGCTTTTTTGTGCACTTGTGGATTAAATGGACTGATGTTTGGATCCCAGTTGGAGATTCTTCTTCTTGGGTTATCAAAGTGATATGTGTGATAAATACAGAGTTCTTTTATGCCTTAAAGTGTGTTTGTTTTAATCTTGTATTTCTTTCCCTGTTGGATGTGTACAGAGTTCTGTTCTAAGGCCACTTTTCCCTTGGAAGGCTGAACGCAGGTCTCCCTTGCCGGCTTATCTCAGGTGCTGCTTATTCTAGAAGCCTCATCCTTTCGGGGACTTTGTGAGTAAACCTTTTTACATCTTCCTCAGAATGCCTAGGACCTTTTTAAATATTCAGTGTTATCAAATTTCCTAAGTCTGTTTCGGTCACTGCTCATTCATTCTGTTCAGCACACAGTGGGTCTTTTCAGTTCAAAGATATTTTTCTTTCTCGCTGAGAAATTTGCTGCGTATCTCCGTGATTTCTAGAAGGTCAGATTGATTGCTCTGTCTCTGCTTTGGTTGCTTTGACTTTATCTTCTATACTGAATTTTGATTCTTTCCTTTTGAGCGTACAGCTTTTTCATATTTTACTCTGGTTTCCATTGAAACAGTATCTTTTCAGTTCTCTGTAAAAGTATATAACATGGAAATATTTAAGTGTGTCTTTTCCTGGTCAGTTCTGTAGTTTGTTTCTGGTTTTTATGTCTTTCTTTTCATGCTGCTGGTTTTCTTAATGAGACCCAGTGCTTGGTTTCCTATTTTTTTTTAATTGTCCCATTTTCTTATGTGTGGGACATTGTTGGCAGTTTCCTCCCTGTATGTCAGAGGTCTACTCTTCCATTGGCCTTGGCTTACAGGCTGGGAGGTGTTGATTGTCCCACGTTGGAGTGAGTCAGACCTCACTTGGGCCTGGGCATCCATGCCAGGCCCTCAGACTGCTGCTCAGTGTCTGGAGCAGGGCTGGGTTAGACAGTGGGATCCCATCCTTCTCAGCTGGACTTCCACACACAGCTATTTTGGGCACTGGCTCTTGGTTATTCCCTTCTGTGCCCTCGCCTCACCTCTGCTTCCATAACCGCCAGCCCTCAGTTGGGCTCTCTGTTGCAGCTCCTAGGTGTCCCCTGCCCTGGAAGATGTGGCTTTTGTGCCAGTCCTTCTGTGTGCCTCAGACTGAAGGTCTCTCTGCTCCTGGATGCGCACTTCTTCCCCTTGCACTTTCTGGGGTGAGGCCTTTCTCTTTGTTAAGGTCATTTCTGGAGTGGCAGGTCAGAGATGACACCTGTTTCTGGTGTGATGTTTTCAGCTGGAACTCTTCGTTTTCCCCCTTGTCTTGGTTACTTTTCACTGGTTGCTGAGACAAAACACCTGACACCCAAAATCAGGGAAGGAAAGGTTTATTTAGCTTACAGTTTTTGGAGGTTTCAGTCCACAATCAGCTGGCTCCAAGGCAGGGTGGCATGGCACAGGAACAACACTTCAAGGCAGCAGCCGAGCAAAAGCAGCCAGAGTAAAAAGGGGCAGAGCAAGCCTCTTCTCCCTTATAATAGTACACAGGACCGCCCCCCGCCCCAGGGTGGGTGTAGCATCCACAAATCTCCTTGCCTTCCTTTGCACAGGATGAGGATGTTTACCAAGTAAGACCCTGGCTCCCTGCTGAGTCTCTCAGCTAAACTTCTGACCTCAAATTGTAACAATGACCAGGTAACTGTGGTCTACACCCCAGGATGTAGAGCTATTGAGTTACTTAATTAAGCTGCTAGACTTCTCAAGTTGACATAATGTATAAACCATAGCACCCCTCAAGGATTTCATTCATTTTTCTTCTGGGTAGACTGTGTGAGAATTTTGCCCAGATTTGGAAATCACATTATCATGTAAAGCTGCCAAGGGAGTTCATTAAATTGATCTTGTTCTTAGGAGGCCAGGCCGGGGGAGCTAGGTGGCATCAGCTGTTGGTCACTCTCACAAGTTCACAGCTAGGCTGGTTGGACCCAGCATCTAATCTGGGAGTGAGCCAAGCTGTGTCACATTTGCTTGTGCTTCTTTTGCTATTAGAAGGTGGGCAGCAAAGCCAAGGCAGCAGACTTTTCCAAAGTAGAGATTCCTCTGAGAAGGAGAAGTTGGCAAGGTGGCCCATGTGCGCTGTCGCCAGAGGACGCCTCAGTCTTTACGGAACCTGGCTGTGTGGCCTGGGCAGGTGGCAAGTTCTCCCTGCCCCTGTTGTGTGAAGGGTCACATGTCCTCTGGGGCAGTCCTCTGTCTCCTCCTTTCCCAACTGCCCACACAGGACTCTACCTGTTGCTGAGAAATACCCACTGGGGCCAAGGCTTGCACATGGGCCCTCCCCTTTCCTTTTTTAAAATTTAAACCACAGTTAGTTTACAGTATCAGATTCCACTGGCAGATACTAAACTCTGCTTGGAAAATTCTGTAACCATGAGGGTTTTCTCCCAGTAATTTTGTAAGTATTTAGTGAATCAGGTACCAAGTAGCCTCTAAAATAATTTTGCAGACCTATGAGAAAAAAAAATTTTAAGTACTTTAAATATTTAATATGTATACTGTGCAAATACAGGTTGAATATTCCCTGATCCAAAAATCTTTAGATTTCCAATTTTCTGATTAGGGAGGTTTAACCAGTAAAGTCTATGCAAATATTCCAAAATCTGAAAAACTTTTGACATCTGGACCACTTTTGTTCCCAAATATTTTGCACAAGGGAAACACTGTAACAAGGACTTCTGCCTTGTAAGGCAGATTTTAGAAGGTGTCTGTGTGGATTTGGAATGCATGCCATGTCCTGGGGAGCTGGCATGTGTGTGACTCTGGGTGTGGAGCCAGCTGGAATGGCCTCTGTCCCTCAGGTGCCTTCAGAGCCCCAGGTCCCTGAAATCAGCTTCCCTGCCACTGCCCAGCAGCTGGCAGCTTCCCTTACAGATGCGATTTTCTTCTGCTTGCCCCCAGGTCTCGGTAGCCCTCAGCAGCGGCTCCATCCGCGTGGCCATGCTGGAGGAGGGCGGGGAGCGCGTCCTCATGGAAGGGAAGCTCACCCATAAGATCAACACCGAGAGCTCCCTCTGGAGCCTGGAGCCTGGCAAGTGCGTGCTGGTGAGTGTGGCCTTCGCCCTCAGAGAGCCCCGGCCTTGTGCTGTGGGTGGCGAGTTTCCATCCCCTTCCCACCGACTGGGCTTCCCGCTCATCGCCTTACACCCACTCTGTCACTGGTCTCTGGACCTGTGGCCACTGGGTTTCCTTTTACTTTACATCATTTCTGTGAAATGTGATTAACACTACATTGCTCATCTCCTAAGGATTTTCATTGATCCAGGTGACTCTCACTTCATGGGAATTTCAGGCAATGTTGCTTTTTCCGTGTGTTTGGTACACTCGTATGTGAAGTACAGGTGGAATAGGACGTGGCAGAATATCCACCTCTTGCATTGCTGGCTGCCGGCATTGAATGTGTGCCCTGGGCTGGCTGGTGCGACTGGAGTCAGCGGTGAGCAGAGGGTGGGAGGTGTGGGGGCACCTGGGCTGAGGCTGGGCCAGAAGCTGTTCCTGCCAGTCCTCTTGGACTCTTTTCCCACGGAGCAAAGTCTCGGCCAATGCAAGCTGGATAGTGGCTCTTTTCAGCTGAGGAAGGGGAGAAGATGGTAAGGAGGGAGCTGCACTCCTGTGTATGGTGGCGGCGGGGGGTGGTGCACTGTATCCTGCTCCCTCTGGCTGGAGACATCTGGGGGTCCTGGCTGTGGAGGACACTGAATGTACCCCCAGCTGCCTGTGGACTCCCTCAGGCCCGTCCTCACTGAGATGGCTCTGTCCGGGCTTCCCTGCATCCCAGCTGCCACTAGTATTTTAGTCAACTTTTGCTAGGCACCTGCTGGCTGGAGCATTGCTAGGAAAAACCCAGAGCCAGCTGCAGTCCAAGGTACCTGCAGTGCCACAGACCAGCATCTCTGGTATCCTGCTAGCCCTGGCCAACCTGGCAAAGACCCAGGCACTGAGATGCCACGTCGGTTGGTTCCCATGGTCCCTCAAAGCTGCTGTTACTGCCGGTGCTGGGTGTTGCATTTCCTCTGCAGCCTTACTTGGGAAAATGAGGGGTCTCAGGAAAGACAAGTCACATAGTGTATCTGGGCCTCTTCCTGTGGCTCTCCCAGGGTCTCCTGCTGGGCTGCAGAGCTCCGCCTGCCTCTGCCTGCTCCTGCTGCCCTGCAGTTACTGAAAGTTACCGTTCACGGGAGCCAAGAGTTTGCTGTGTCCTTGGTTTAATTATTTATGTACCAGTGACCTTTTGGGGACAGTGTTTTCTTCTGATCACGTCTGAGGAGGTACTGTAAGTTAGTAAGCAGGTTTTGATTCATGAAGATCGTGTTCACTACACCGGTCTGCCCGTGAAACCTGGCACCATCTCCCCTCGGTGCGTAGACGCAGAGGGGCTACTGCAGATCAGGGCCTGGCTGCGAGCGGCCGCTTCTCATCCTTGATGCGCAGGTGAGCACCTGGCCTTGGTGGCTCTTCACGGCTTTGCAGCTGTTCTGCCCTGAGCGGGATGTCCAAGGCAAGGAAGTGGGGGGCCCTGCCCCATGTACTCCAGAGGACATCCTGTGAGCGTGACCTCTTCTGGAGGAGGGCAGATATGGACCTCCTAGGTACGGAACAAGTGTCCCTGTGAGGACAGAAGAGAGGACACAGACACTGAGAAGGCCATATGAAGAGCAGGCAGAGAGCACTGTGTCCACAAGCCAGGGGAGCCGGCAGTCACCAGCAGCCAGAAGAGGGAGCCTCCCAGGGCGTGCACTCCTGCTTGCACCCTGATTTTGGTTGTCTGCCATCAGAACTGCAAGAAGGCCAGGTGCAGCGGTGGCTCATGCCTGTAATCCCAGCATTTGGGTGGCTGAGGCAGGAGAATCGCTATGAGTTCAAGGCCAGACTGGGCTACATAACAAGTTGAAGGCAGCCTGAACTGCATGGTGAGACCCTGTCTCCAATCAACCGATCGGTCAAACAAACTACACAAGGACTATGTGTCAAGACCTTGGTCTGCTTTTGTCACAGCAGCCCTGGGACATTTGTGGAGAGCTTTCCTTGCAGCTGCCAGGAGGAGGGGCAGCATTAGGAACTGTCACTCTCGCCCCAGACTCCACAGCAAGAGGGTCTGACCTCCTCACCTGCCACAGGCGAGCAGACTTGCTGGTCTCCCTCCTCCACTGCACGGTGGCTCCCACACCAGACAGCCAGGGCAGGCAGGGGTGGCAGCTAAAACCGTGTGACAGTTCTTGCCTCCCTCCCTCCCACACGTCGAATGTTAAATGAGACTTCTTGACTCAGGCGAGCTCCTCGCCTGGTTACAGAGATGTAAAATCAGTCGTGGCAACAGTGCCGGCTCTTTCTGCTCAGGAGCCAGGCTCCGGCTTGCACATTGTCCTGTCTCTCCCTCGGTGGGGAGCCGGCAGGCCGCCCCCCGCACTGTGTGGGCACTGTGCTGCTGGAGGGGCGGTGGAGGATACACAGGAGGCGCCCACTGCTGTGCCCCATGTCCTCCCGTGCTGACAGTGTGCATGCACAGCCCAGGAACGTGGGGAAGGAGCATCATGCTGTTCTCTGAGGAATTGGCCCTTGAAGCTCAGGCTCTGAAAACTCACCACAGTGTGTCCATGCATGAGGTTTTAACCCTGCAAGTTTTGAAGACAAGCTGCACCACTCCTCTTTTCCTGCATGGAGACGAAGTCAGTTTCGCAGCGGACCCCTGCGGCATGCAGCATTTCCGAGTGTGCCATGGTGTGTCGCCCGCATACCGCTGTCCTGCTGACATGGATTCCAGATTGTGCTCTCTGTTGGTTTATCTGGACATACCCAGTTGTTACCCCTGGCTTTCCTGTGAGGATGAGGTTTAGCTTTCCTGGCCGGGAGCCACAGCCCTGCCTGGCAGCCTCTCCTGGCCTGCGAGCTGTCCTTATGGATGCCTTCATGGCCGTCTCCATGAAGTCACAGTAGGAACTGCAGATTATGTTAGTTTAGCATTTGGAGAGCCTGAGGATTATTATATAAAATGAAATAGAAAAGGTGCGGCTAGTGTGCGCAAGGCCCTGGGTTCCTTCCACCCTTCCCCCACCCTCACCCCCAAACAGAGGAGGAGAAGGAGGGAAAAGTTGGGCACAATGGCACATGCTTCTAATCCTAGCCCAGCAAGCTCCAGCCCAGCTTGGGTGACTCAGCAGGACCTTGTCTCAAAAAGGGCCAAGGATGAAGCTGGCTACTGCTTAGGAGAGGAGGCCTAGGTCTTCTGGGGTCTTCACATGAGCTCCCATCCTGTCTGCTACCCCAACGCTGAAGGCATGGGCATCCACGCTACCACCAGAGCTCACCCAGGAGCAGGTGGTGGCCACGTGGTCGGGTTGAGAACAAGGTGCCAACCGCACCCTTAGTAGGGGGTGACTAGTAAGAGAGGACGGCGTCATTGAGTATATGGAGACATCAGAACATGGTGCACTGCTCGCGGGAATGGAAAATGGTGCCTTCCCTGTGGGATGCAACCTGGAGGCTCCTCAAAAAGCTAAATGTAGAATTACCATTGGACCCAGAAACTCTGTCCCTAAAGACTCCAGAGAAAGCAGGAGCTGAAGCAGGTGTTGTTTGTACATGTTACTCACAATGACCCAAAGGTGGAGGCAGCCCCAGCGCCCTTCTGTGAATGAAGGGATAAGCAGAGCGCAGTGTGTCCATTCAGTAGAATATTACTCAGCCTGAAAAGGAAAAGGAGCCGAGTTCTGACTCAGACTGCACCATGGCCAGCCTGGAGGAGCCCGTGTTAAGTGAATTAAGCCAGACACAGACACCATAAGGTTTCAGCGTTGAAATGTCCAGACAGAAAGATTGCTAGAGATGGAATCATCAGTAATTGCGGGGGCTGGAGAAGAGGTGTTTAGGGGAAGGGTTGGGGCAAAATGTGGAGCACCTGCTAATGGACACAGGACCCCTTCTTGGGGTGGTGGGAAAGGGTGGTTTTGGAGATAGCAGCGCGGGTTACACGCCACTGTGAATAGGCTAAATCTACTTAGTTATTCACTTGTGGGTAGAATTTTATGTGAATTTCATCTTTTTTTTTTTTTTTTTTTTTTTTTTGCGGCACCAGAGATTGAACTCACAACCTCACGCCTGCCAGACAGGTGCTTAAGTCACTGAGCCAAACTCCCAGCCCTGGTTTTTTGAGGCAGGGTCGCACTGGGTAGCTCAGGACGGCCTTGCGCTTATGTAGTAGCCCAAGCTGGCCTCAAACTCACAATGGTCCTCCTACCTCAGCCTCCCGAGTGCTGGGATTAAAGGCGTGGGCCACCATGCCCAGTTGTGAATTTCATCTTAATTAGAAACATTTTATCCTAGCACTTGGGAGGCCGAGGCAGGACGACCACTGTGAGTTCAAGGCCAGCCTGGGCTGTGAGTTCAGAGCAAGCCTGAACTGCGTGGTGAAACCCTTTCTCAAAAAACCAAAAAAGAAACAGCAACAAAACACCATATTTTTTTTGCCTGGTGGCACACTCATGTAATCCCAGCATTTTGGGAGGCTGCAGGAGGGTTTCTGTGAGTTCGAGACCAGCCTGGGCTAACAGTGAGTTCACAGCCATCCTGAACTGAATAATAGCAAGACCTTTCTCAAAAAAACTCCAAAAATACTTTACAAATGAAGTGGCTCACAATGCCCTCCAGGACACAGCTGTGATGTGCATCGTGACACGTGAGCAGGGTGTCGTCCTATAGGCTGCATTGCTCAGCCTAAGGGCCCTGATACTTTGGCAGCTAGGTGCAGACTTGACACTGACTGAGCAAACTACTGTTTTGTTTTAATTTATATTTAAAAACCTACCTGATTTTTTTTTTTTTTTTGGTGGGGGTGGTGCAGGGGTTTGAAGCCAAGGGTGCTCAATTGCTGAGTTGTGTCCCCAGCACTTTTCATATTTTGCATTTTTATTTTAGACAGAGTTTTGCTGAGTTGCCTAGGCAGGACTCGAACTTGTTGCCCTGCCTCGGCCTCCCTAAGTGCTGAGTGTACCACTGCTCCTGGCTGGAAAACTTATAAACAGTTTTGGAACAACTTCAGTAAGAGTCAACTCTTTTTTTTTTTTTTTTTTTGCGGCACCAGGGATTGAACTCACAACCTCGAGCCTGCCAGGGCAGGCGCTTAAGGCACTGAGCCAAACTCCCGGCCCTGGTCTTTTTTGAGGCAGGGTTGCACTATGTAGCTCAGGCCGGCCTTGCGCTCACGTGGTAGCCCAAGCTGGCCTCGAACTCACAATGCTCCGCCTACCTCCGCCTCCCGAGTGCTGGGATTAAAGGCGTGCGCCACCACGCCCGACAAGAGTCAACTCTTAATTATAAATTTTACGTACTCTTAACTGCAGATCAAACATTTCTGACGAGAAGGGGTGCAGACAACTTTTGTTGGATTTGATGAGTGCGCCTGTGGTCAGATGTGGGAGTGAGTCCGTCCCTCCTGCCACCAGACCAGTGTTTCCTCAGCCAGGAGATGGCAGTGGGGTGTCTGCTCCGTGCACTGTAGAGCGGCCCGAGGGCCATTGAGAGCAGAGTCTGCTGGGCACTGTGCACCAGCAGTAGGCTGGGGGCTCAAGTGACCATGCCCCGCACAGCCCTGACATCAAGGATCCATCCCTGTTTTAAGTACTGCATTACAGGGCTTGTGATGCTATGCAGATCTTAATGAGGGTAATTACTGATGGGGATGAAAGTGAAAAGCCTAAGTCTCTTCTTCCCGGCGATTTGCAGTCCTTAGCACCTCAGAAGCTCTCGCAGGGTGGGGAAGCGGTGCATACCGTTGTTCCCTCGTGGGGTCTCTGGGCAGTGGGTTAGATCCACTCGTGCAAAGGAAGCCGGCCGAGGATGGCTGACAGTCTCCGGTGAGGATGGTCTGTCCTATGGCTCCAGGTGCTGCCGAGCAGAGAGAGGTGTTCGCTGGTGGAGCAAGCACCCCTGTGGCGCACTGTCCTGGGTCCCTGTCCCCTTCCAGTCCCAGGAACTTGGAGGAGGGGAGTTTTGAGGTGCAGACATCATGCTGTGGCGGCGAGTTTCGCATTGTTTCCAAGTTGTGGAGACCTCCTCCACTGCATCCATTGCTGCCCCACTGCCCACCTGCCAGTCTGACCTGGGGCTGTGGTGTGGGTGGGTCTGGATCACAGAGGTTGCACAAATCATCGATGACCACACAGGAGCCCCCTCTGTGGGCCACTCCTGGCCCATGTGTTGCAGTTACCTGGAGCGTGGCTTGGCCTCTTTATCCCCGGTCAGGAAGCCTGGGGGCCCTTCTTCTGAGGTGGGAGCCCTGGCTGTCATCCCCTTCAATGAGAATTGAGGGCTTCGTTTCATTACTGGTCACAGGACAGGGTGAGGTGGGCAGGGACCTACTTGTTGCTTCTTGGCCACCATCATAAGAATGTCCTAGTGAGCCCAGCCTCTGCTGGTGAGGGATGCAGCCAGTGTCCTTACTCCTGTGCGACCCCTGACCCCTGCCATGGGGACAGGACACACCAAGCTTCGCAAGAAAATGGGTGTGTTGGCCCCTCGCAGTAGTTGTGCAAGACCCTGAGACAAAGCCCACAGACCCAGCGCCGAGGCCACACACGGGGCTCACAGCTGCTGTCGCCTCGGCCGAAGTGTGGCAGACTGGACCCCCAGGCAGCAGGGCTGCCTCCAGGGAGGGAGTGGGGACAGGCCCGCCTCAGCTCGGTGGTGAGGGGTCCCTGGGAGTTTGGTCTCACCTCATAGGTCTCAGCTACCCACAATAGCAGGAAACTGGGTGGTGACCTCAGGAACCAGAAAGGTAGTTCACCAGAGCTGGGGGATAGGCCAGACAGGCAGGATGGACCCAGAGAGGCTTCGCACAGCCCAGGACAGATTGTGTGGGTGGGGTATCTCTTGGGGCAGGGCAGGGTGGGCATGTGTGCGTGCTGGCCTGACTGAGGATGGAGGCCTGGGAAGAATGTCGCGGGTGCCAGCAGGATGTGCGTCCCCTAGGTGTCCCCACTCATGCCCGTGTCTGACACATCTTCCCTGCAGCCGCCTCCCTCGGCAGGCTCTGGTGTGTCCCTAGTTCTGGATGCCTGTCCCTCTGAAGATCCTGTCCCCACATGGAAGGCCAGTCCCTGGGAGGGTATGGGCTGGCCATGGTCCCCTGCCCACCACATCTGTCTCTGCTCTGTGTTCCAGGTGAACCTGAGCAAGGTGGGTGAGTACTGGTGGAATGCCATCCTGGAGGGCGAGGAGCCCATCGACATCGACAAGATCAACAAGGAGCGCTCCATGGCCACGGTGGACGAGGAGGAACAGGCGGTCCTGGACAGGCTCACCTTCGACTACCACCAGAAGCTGCAGGGCAAGCCACAGAGCCACGAGCTGGTACGGCCACTGTGCCCCTCTTTGCTGGTCTCAGGCTGCTCTCAGGCCGGGTGACGTTGGGGGTGGGGTGGGTCAGTCCACCTTGGCCCATCCTGCACCCTGTCCCACCTGTGTCCCTACCTGAAGACAAGTGTGCACAGTATTCTCCCCACAAGCCCAGGTGGCAGGGCCTCAGAGGGTGCCGTGCCATGGGCCCCCTGCCTCGTCCACAGCAGCTAGGTGGAGGAGGGAGGCTGGCCACAGCGCCAGCTGAGATGCTTCTTGGGGCAGGGGGCACTGCCTCCCCATGGTGCAGGGACAGTCTGTCTGCCTGTGGCAAAGAAAATGATCAATGAGCTAAATATGTTTGTGGTTCCTATTTTAATAACCCTGAGAGTGACTGCATAGGGAAGACAGGACTGCTTGCCTTTGGGTTATTTCACCTTCTAGTACACATGGACCCAGCGTAGTGTGGCTTGGCAGGGAGGGGTCAGCTGCAGGCCATAAGCTGTACGTCTGGCCCTGGTCGCTGTGAGTCTCTGTGTGGTTCGTGTGCTTGTCCCTTCCTTGCCTTCCTGGGCAGCGTGTACCCACTGGGGCTGTGTGCTCTTGGCTACATTGGGTGCTGTATCCTATCTATACAGCCGTGTCCCCTGCCCTGGTGAGGGCTCTGCAGCATCCCGAGAAGGTGATCTCTCTTTTCAATGCCATCAAGTTCCATGGCTTCGGAATGATTTGAGATCAACCAGGGGCCCAGGCAGGGTTGGCCGCAGATCTTATCCCAGACTTTTCTGCCTGCCTGGCCCTGCCCATCCTGGCTTGGTCCCTTGGGAGGGAATGTTCCTTTCGGCTTGGCCCCCATTCACTCCGGGCCCAGTGACGCCAAAGGACATGGCGTCATGGCGCCAGGTCATGGGATCCATTGACCTGGATGTCTTGGGGCTCTAGCGTGACAGCGGGGGCTTGGCGTTTACCTGCAGTGGTGTAGACAGACGGGCATTCAGTCCTGTCACACTACGTCTGTCCCATCTGTGAATCTTTGATCTGGGAGTAGGCCCCATCTGAGGTCAGCCTGTGTGCACAGGAAGTGACCCCTGGGCATAGGTCTGTTTTGACTCAGGACATGAATGCAGGTGCTTGCCTGCGTGGGTTAGAAGGAGATTCTGCCAAGCATCCTGCTCCTAAGGAAGCAGATTTTTGCTGTGAGATGGTGGGACAGAGGACTGTGGCTCTTCATGCCTTCCCCCCATGCCAGCTTCAAGTGTATCACAGAGAAACTCTAAGAATGAGGATTCACTGTGTGGTGTGAGCTGCGTGCATTGGTCAAGCCCCAGTGCGCTCTGCTGTGAACTTCACTGTGAGACCTGGGAGAAACTGGAATGTCCTGTGGCACTTTCCATCTCTGACTCTCAAGTTCCCAAGGTCACGCCTCTCACAGGGCACAGAAGTCATGCTCGCTTTGGTGGCACATACATAAAATGGGGTGTGCAAGTCAAAACCAGGCATGGCTGGGGACAGCGGACCTGCAGAAGCCTCAGCTCATTGCTTGCCTTCATGCTCCTCCCTGTCCTGTGTATTCTGTGCTGGTGCCCTCTGGCTGCCCAGTGTCATCTTCTTAACAGCTGACATAGCTGGACCCTGTGCCATGTCCCCAGGGAGGGCAGCCCTCCAGGTCCTCAGAGCCTAGACACTTCACACCCGCCTTCTCCGAAGAGCAGCTCAGCCCCTGTGCAGCTGCTGTGTCTCTGACCCTGGAGCCTTGGGGCTCTGTTTGTTGGGGCGGCTGCTGCCCAGACCTGGGGACATGGCAGTCTGCTCACCCCAGCAGGCAGAGGTAGCTCCAGGGAAGTTCTGGCCTCCAGCTCACACCACGACCCTCATTGACAGCCCGGGACAGGAGAAGCTCCAGGGCCAGGGAATGGTGGCACCACAGCCAGTGGGTGGGTGGCTGCCCATGCGCCCTCTGTGCGGCTGCCTTGTCCTGCCGGAGCTGACTTGCTGCAAGGACAGAGTGTGGGACCCTTTTGGCCCCATGGCGTGGCAGAGATCAAGTGTGGAGCCAGCCGTACAGGGCTCTCCCAGGCCTGGTGCGCAGCTGCTCGTGGCCCTATGCTGGGAGCCCAGGGCCTGGGCAGCAGTCTGATTAAGAAGAATCCAAAGAAAAACCTTCAGGTGCTGTGGTCTAGAAAGACTGCTGTGTCTGAATCAGTTCTGTGGGCCTGCCAGGCCAGGTAGCCTGCAGTCCTCAAAGGGACATGTGTCCCTGCCTCTTGCAAAGTGCCCTGGGGAGCCTCCAGCGACTTGTCGGAGTCCAGGGCTTCATTGCATGGATGGGACCCAGAGTGACCCCTCACCGACCTGCTCCTGGACAGCCAGCAAGCCCCAGTGCCCAGCCTCACAGCTGTGGGTGCTAAGGAGCCCAAGTCATGGGGCTGTGCTATGTTCTAGTGCCCAAGTCTCTGCACCTCTCTGGGCTTGGTACATAGCTTGGGGCCCCTGACTACTCAAGGGTGGCATGGTAAATAAATTCCTTTTTATGTTGAATGAAGGAACAACTTAGAAAGGTAGGTTCATGCCCTCATGTGGCCCCAGGAAGCAGTCTGGCCACTTTTTCCTTGGCATTGGGGATACCTCACAGGGAAGCAGAGGGACCCATCTGAGAGTTCCTTGGGGCCCAGGTTGTTTGCTGAGGATCACAGGCCTCCCTGGGGAGCAGCTGGAGGTGGGGCAGGTTCTCGCTCAGCTTCCGTCTGCCATGGGTGTTGTCATAATCACAGGCACCAGTGTGCCTGGCATGGATGCCCATTTATGGTGTGCACTCAAGAGTTTTCTAAATTTGCCAGGATTTCAAATTGTGCTTCTAATACGACAGATGCTGTGTGTTCTGAAGCATTTTAACTTTGAAGTGCTAACATTTCTCATGTTGTTTTAAAGCCTTCGATGTCACTGTGGGTCACCTCTTTGCAGAATCAGCTGATTTAATGCCCTTCATCTTGCCCCTGGTTGGGTTTCATTGCACAGGCTTACCCCGAGGGAGGGAATATGGTCACAGGCCCATTGTCAGTTGGCACTGGGATGTGTCTCTCTGAGACCACCCTGACGGGCAGATGCTAATATTACATTGTCAGTTGGCACTGGGATGTGTCTCTCTGGACCACCCTGATGGGCAGATGCTAATATTACCAGGCGAGCTGGCGACACCCAGAAAGCCTGCTTCCCACACACGGACTCCCTCAGAAGGTCTAGAATGATCACCTTTGCACGCTCGACTTCCCATGCAGGGCTTCCCAGCTGTCCCTGGCCTGGAGGGGCTTCAGGGCCTTCCAGGGCCTCCTGCTTGGGTTGTCAGCTTGGTTCATTCTTGGGTTTGGTTGAGATGGCCTGGCCTCACGTTCCTTACCAACTGAGATGGAGGCCAGGCCTTCAGGGTCACGGGGTTCCCTGTCCCCTCCCTTCTCCCAGTCACACATGGGTGGCTCCCTCTCAGGCCCTGCTACAGAACCTTCTCAAAATGCTCCTTCTAGTCTCTGATCTGAGTTACTTGTGAGAAGTCGCAAACATGGATCAGCCTAAATAAAAAGGGTTGGGGATGTAACTCAGTGGTTTACCCCCAACACCAGGGTGGAGGGAGCCCACAGAAAGAGAAAGCCCTGTCAGGAAAGTGGTATTTCATTTGGAGCTGAGAGTTCAGTGGCTTCCCCGCTTCTCAGATCTGCTGGGCCCACTGTCTGCTGGGCTTTGTGCAGCAGGCACCGCGTGCTCCGCGGCAGCGGTCCTGTCCTGCGCTTACTCTTCATTTCTCACGGCAGAAAGGAAGGCAGGGCCACCCCACCCCAGGTGTGGGCGCTGTGCGGTGGGCGGGCCGGCAGCAGATGCTGAGGCCAGAAGGGCCCACCAGCATAATGCAGACGTGTCCCTCAGGCAGGGCTGAGGGACGTGTCCCACGTCCCTGGGAGGCTGCAGTTCCAGAATAGTGCTGAACTCCCCAGCTCTGACCGTGTGCCCCAGGGAGGCGTTTGCGGGTTGCTGTGTCCACTCTGGGGCAAACCCAGATTGTGTGTTCAGTGCTAGGAACCTCCCTGCATACCTCCGTGTGTCCCTGGGTGGGCTGGGGCTGCGCTGATGGA
The DNA here is from genome assembly GCA_004363535.1 of Dasyprocta punctata. Classification (NCBI taxonomy): domain Eukaryota; kingdom Metazoa; phylum Chordata; class Mammalia; order Rodentia; family Dasyproctidae; genus Dasyprocta; species Dasyprocta punctata. Next base: position 47,889 of record RJWM01002577.1, on the reverse strand, counting down.
GTCCAGAGGCGGAAGGCTAGGAATTCTGGCCGGGGCCGCAGTCTTGCAGAGGAGTTTGCAGTCGCCATGAGAGTGCCCCAAGGCAAGGCCGTGGTCAGTGCACTGGGGAGAGAGCGCGGTGCTGGTCGGCTTTAACCTCTCTGTTTTCTGTTCATAGAAAGTCCATGAGATGCTGAAGAAGGGGTGGGATGCTGAAGGCTCGCCCTTCCGAGGCCAGCGATTCGACCCGGCCATGTTCAACATCTCCCCGGGGGCTGTGCAGTTTTAGTGACTGGAAGGAAAAGGACGGCCCTTGTCCTCGGCTGTCCCCCCAGCTCCCTCCATGCCGGGGACGTGCTCACCTCCTTCACCCCTAGCCGCCCTTTGCCTCAACGGTGAGCCGGGCCTTCCTCCTGACCTCGCACCTCCAGACTGTTGGGAGAAGGTGCGGGGCCAGTGCTGCCGGCCACTGTGGCCCTCGCTGACCGGAGGCGTTTGACTGCAGGAGGGACACTGCCAGGAGCCAGGAGCGCACGCTGTCTGTGTAGCACCCAGCGTCAGGGCCGTGCCCTCTGCTGTGCCCACTTCTTGTTGTTTTGATGTCCTCTGCTTGCTGTCCTTGTGGCTGGGTGGGGAGGTCTGTCCCCTCAGCAAGGCCAGGTTGAGATGTGGGACTCAGTGCTTGCATGAAGGGAACTGGGTGCAGCAGGGTGCTGCTGGGCCTCTGCGGAACCCCTCGCCCTCTGGGGTGTGCTCACGCGCCTCGCTCTTTGGTGAGTGTGCAGGCTGTGCCGTCTGCATGTCATTGGTGTTGGGGGTCTCAGGCACAGTGGGGCCTGTGTGCTCTGCCGGCGGCCTCTGCTGCATGATGCGCTCTGCTGGCCTGTCTGGACATCTCCTCGTGGGGTTTGGCTGGGAGCAGACTTGGGCACTCTCAGGAGGAGACCACAGCAAGCTCACAGCCTGGACCCCAATCCCCAGGAGGAGGGGGCCTGTGCTGGCTCTGGATGGCAGCCCCAGAGCCCGCAGATCATGCTGCTGTCCCCGGGGACTGGGCACAACCCCAGGAGCCCTGCGCCCACACTCTGAGCACGACCGCTGCCCTGCTGCAGCCAGATAGTGCAGACCGAACCAAGGGGCCCAAGTGCTCCCAGGGCCTGTGCGCCTGTAGCCGGGAGCTTGTGTCACCCCTGCCCAGCGCTGCCCCCTCATCCGGCTCTTGACCTTGGAGCACTGACGGGTCACACCACAGGTCTCCGCACCTGTGCCTCCTGCAGCCCACTAGAAGCGAGGCCTGGAGAGGGGCTGTCCCTGGGGGCTCAGCAATGGAATGTCCCTCCAGGGGCCGCCACCTTTAGCTGTGGAGCCAGAGCTCGTTCCCTGCAGCCGTGTCTGTGTTTCTGCGCCCCAGGGGTGTAGGCAGCCCTGTGAGAGATGTGCACTAGGAGGTGTTCTGTGGTTCAAGGAGGGAACACAGCTGTGAGAGCCCTGTCATCTTGTGTTCGCCATCGGGCTGCTGCCAGGGAGCAGAACCGTCACCTCCAGGAGAACCTGAGGAGCCTTGGTCATTTTTCCCGAAATTCCCCCCAGGAGCCTGGGGTTTGCATACTGCTGCCCCAAGGGTGCGTGTGTCTGCTGTCCTCTCTGCCTGTGGCTGGGCTTCCCGAGGAGTGATGGAGTGAGAGCCCTGTACCTCGTTGGGGAGACTTGGAGTCGCTCCCTTCCACTGCAGTGTGTCTTCCGCTTGCCTGCTTTTGTTTTTCGTGTGGATTCCTCCAATTTCCTGCCCTGCTTGAACAAGTGCAAGCCCCTGGCCAGGAAGAGCAGTGTGAAGTGCTGGTCACATGGCAGGAGCAGCCACCCCATGTGGCCCTGTCATGCCCCCTCCCAGCATGGCTTGTACCCAGCGCCTGGCGCATGGGTCTCTGCCCAGGGTGCCACTCTGGGCCGGACCAGTGTCTGTCCATGGCTGGCGCACGGCCTGTTTTCTCTTTTTAGACACGACAGCTGCAGTTTGGCCATTAAGTCCCACCACCTGAGGTCCGAGGAAAGCGGGGTGACTCATCCCCCTTGTCCAGGGGCCCTGAAGAGTGGGGTGTCCAGCTCGCAAAGCTGCTCCCGTTCCTCGGTGTTAGTTTGCAATAAATCTGTATTTAAGCATCATGGGTCTGTTTGTGCCATTTGCTGTCAGGACAGCTCTGCCTATGAGCAGTGTCAGCTGCTTTTCCAAGCTGGGAGGTCTCTGGCCCCTGTGCTGAGCTGGCACCAGAGCCGGCACCAGAGCGGGGGATTCTCAGGGGCTGTTCCCATCAGTCTGCAGCTCTGCAGGACTTCAGGACTGCTCTCAGAGATCCTGTGAGTGTGGGGCGGGGCCGGAGCTGTAGATCTGACCTTATTGGAAACGCGTTCTGGAGCGATATTGTCCCTGAAGGCTTGGGTGAGCACAGAATCCCCAACAGCCCCATTGGAGCACCCCAGGCCTTGGTCTCCAAGCCCCCCTCTGCCTATGTGCACAGGACTTCCAGCTGGAGCCCGTCAGACTTCAGGCGTCCCTGTCTGGGTGCCCCAGGTCAGGGCGTCCATCTCTCCTGCGCCTGCCCACTTGGGGGCAGGGCCTGGGGCAGGGGTCTCAGTGAGTGAAGACCCTCCCTGGGACAGGAGTTGCCGCTCAGAAGGGAGGGCAAACAGCCGAGCGCGTCATACGGAAATGTGTCCAGGAGGCGTCAGCTGCACGGGGAACGCACTGGCCAGAACACTGCGCTTGGGGAACAAACCTCACCCCACCTCAAATCTGCTCCCCCAGCGGGCCAGCTGGCAGCCGGCTCAGCCAGCAATGAATGGCTCACTTCTGACAGTGGATTGAAAGCATGGAGCTGGCTGAGCTGGGGCACTCACCCAGCCAGGCCGCAGTGAGCCCCTCCGTGCTTGGAGGCCCCACCGTGCCTGGGGCCTGCTGCCAAGCTGTGTCCCTCAAGACGCGGGTGTTGTGTGGCCAGCCGAGGCCAGTGGCCATGCTGGCTGAAGTCTGGCTGTGGGCACGTGGGAGCTCCCCAGGGAGCCTCCCCCACATGCCAAGGCATCCCCAGCAATGTGTACTGCCAGCTGTGGGCAGGGACAGTCGGGCCAGGAGAAAATGCATATTGGGTGTCTTCAGGTTGAATTCATGAATCCACCCACACTGCTGTGGTTTGTGTGGGTTATCATAGTTTCTTGGTTTTATTCCTTAAAACAAGACTTAGCCGGGCATGGTGGCGCACGCCTTTAATCCCAGCACTCAGGAGGCGGAGGTAGGTGGAGCATTGTGAGTTCGAGGCTGGCTTGGGCTACAACGCGAGTGCAAGGGCAGCCTGAGCTACATAGTGCGACCCTGCCTCAAAAAACTAGGGCTGGGAGTTTGGCTCAGTGGCTTAAGCGCCTGTCTGGTAGGTGTGAGGCTGTGAGTTCAATCCACGGTGCCGCAAAAAAACAAAAAACAAACAAACAAAAAAAAAACAGAGACTTGTGAAGGAGAGAAGCTGACAGGGCTGGGGCTTCCCGAGATGTCCAGCCCAGCCAAGTGCCCAAGTTCCACGCTGTCCACACACAGGGCTTCAGTGCGGGAGGACAGGTGGCTCTGCAGCCCCTCGGGCTGTGGGGAGGCCAGAGCCATCGTTCATTGGAGACCACCTCGCCCTGGAAAATGCTCTTCCCCAGGTACATGTCGCTGGGGCAGCTGAGGGGATGGTGGGCAGGATGGGGACACAGTCATGGCCCTGGTTGGTCTGTGAGGGCCACTGTGGTGGCATCGCAGGGGCCACTGGACTAGGGCAGAGATGCAGGGACCCCAGGGTGCAGGGCATGATGGCTGCTGGCCTGGGGTCATCCTCAGGTGTCTAGCTTCAGGCCTGCTGCCCCCTCCCCTGCAGCTCCTTTTGCCCTGTCACCTTGTCCTTTTAGACCTAATGACCAGCTGTCCCCAGAGTTCTGACCGCAGTGCCTGACCATGACGAAAGTGGCAGGGCTGACATGGCCCAAGGGGCACCACAGGCCACAGACCATCACAGTCACCCTCATCCCCAGCACAAGGCAGAGGGGAAGGGAGGACCTCTCAGTGTCATCCACCCTCAGAAACACCCAGCACCCCAGACCTGGGGCCACGGTGACCCCTGCCGAGAAGACTCGGGATGCCTAAGCTTCAGTTTCCCCCGGCTTCCTCCCTGGCCCCTCACCACAGAGCAGGGTCTGCCTCGGTGGGGACTCTAAGGCCAGGTCAGGGATGGGGCGCAGGGTTGTGGGGCTGGGAGGAAGGAGAGGAAGCGGTTCGCTTGGTGTCTCGAAGCCGGGGTCGGGGCCACCTTGTGACCCAGTGGTGGCCACTGTGGGAGCCGTTTCCTATGGGGACTGATGGCCCAGGGTGTGCAGCCCTGGCCTGCAGAACGCGACATATGGAGTGAACCTTAGGAAGAGGCCACAGACCAGAGCCAGGCGTCAGGTGGGGAGGGGCCAGGGTGAGGAAGGGACTTTCTTACCCAGGATGATGCCTTCGTGGGCAAGCCAGGGCCTGGGGCCACCTTGGGCCTCCCGGGCAGGAGGGGCAAGCCTAGGGTGGGGCAGGGGCAGGAGAGACCCAGCAGGTGAGGAGCATGAGGGGGCTCTGATGGGACCCCACTGCCACAGTCGGAAGTGTTGGGGACAGGATGTGCCCAGGGCCCAGGGCCTGCAGTGGGCACCGCATCTGCTCAGAGAGGAGCTCAATTCGTACCAGCACCCCCCACCACGGCACCTGTGTCCCATCACCCTCCAGTCTCCCCAGCACCCTTAAGGCAGACCTAACCTATCTCCCTTTGTGTGTCTGGGGATTCAGGTACCTCATCTTTGTCTCATGGTCACCCAGTGACAACATAGGCCCTGAAACTGAAGGCAGCACCAGCCACGCGCAGAAGGCAAGCCGTGTGACAAAACCCAGAACGGCGGTGTCCTGTCCTGCTCATCGCAGGAGAGCCATCCATCTACTCTCAAGTGATATCACCAGCAGTTCACCCCTCAGCGATGTTCCTCTCTCATGGCGCTGTCCCCAAGATGCATGCCCTGTAGCAGCTGGGCTTCCCAATGGGCTTGGTACCCCTTTGCCCCGTGAATGTCCCCCAGGGTCCGTCCCGTCCTTTGCTTTGCCTTTCTCCCTGGTCTCCTCATCTCAGCCCCTCATGGTGACTGTGCCAACACACTCTGGCGCCACCTCCCACATGGCCAACACAAGGCTGAGGTGGACCTGGGTGACTTGCCTGGTCCACTAGGGAGCCACAGGGCAGATATGAATATGTCTTCAAGATGCAGAAGTCACTGGGGAAGGACAGCTTGGGTCATGGCCTGTGGTGGCAGTGGCAGGCCTGACTGGTTCCCAGTGTGAGACTCAAGGTCAAATTTCAAAGTGATCCCCAAGCTGGGCGGTGGCGCACGCCTTTAATCCCAGCACTCAGGAGGCTGAGATAGGCGGAGTGTTCGAGGCCGGCCTGAGCTACACAGTGCTACCCTGCCTCAAAAAACTAGGGCTGGGAGTTTGGCTCAGTGGCTTAAGTGCCTGTCTGGCAGGCGTGAGGTTGTTTGTGAGTTCAATCCCCGGTGCCGCAAAAAAAAAAATAAAAAAAAAGACAAAAGCGATCCCCAATCCCCAACGCCCACTCCTTTTGACAGCAGCTCGCAGCCCGCCCTGCAGTGCTACAGTCTCAGTGGGAGGCTGAGGCTGATATGCGCGGTCCTTTGCTGGCTGCCGCCCAAGTCGAAAGAGGCTGTTTATTTTAATAAAAAAAAAATGGTAAGACTTACTCACTGCTTGCCCCAAGGAGATATGAGGGCACATTTGCCTTAAATCAGCGTCTCTGTGTTTAGGTGAGTGAGAGTCTTTCAGAGCAAGAAACGGGGGTGAGGGACACAAGGAGATGTATTTGGGCCCTGCCATCCCTTGCTGAAGCCAGACCTCCAATCGCCTGAGAAAATGAAATGAGGCTTGGGCTTCTCGTGTCCTTGTCTACAATCCACCTGTTTGTCTAGGCTGAGACGCGGGGCGGCCTGAGGAAGTTAGGAGAAGCCACTGTCTGAAAGGAAGAAGTCTCTAGCTTTTTTAAAAAGCCCCATTTGGTGGTACCAGTCACTGGCCCTTGAGGCACAAGGTACCCTTCAGAATCCTAGAAGGTGGCCCCACTCCCACAGTTCCCGAGACCAGCCTAGAAGCGTCCATGGCCCCATGTGGAGTGGACATGTGGGGCCCTTGTGAGCGACACTCAGGGATGAGATGCCACAGTGGAGGGTCAGCCAGGTGCGGGGCTGGGCGACTGCTCTGCTGTCCCACTCTGTCCCCACCGTGACCTCAGAGCAGCTGGGACACAGGAGCCCCGCACCCTCCACTCCCCAGAGGACAAAGTGCAGCTTTCCCGTGGTGCCCCGGTGGGGCCGTCACGCAGTTCCTAGTAGTGTGAATGACCACCTTGGCCCATGCCTTCCTTTCTGTTCCCTGGCCTGTGGGACCCGTGGTGGTGTTTGCTTTAGCTGGTAAGGACTTGGGTTGGCTCCAGTTCTTCCCTCCCAAGTATAAAAGGTCCAGGAGCTCCGTGGGGGCAAAGGCACTAGAAAGTGGGTGTGGGCAGCACCAGGAGGTGGCCCCAGACCCCACCTACCCAGGGTGGTGAGGAAGTGGCTGGGTTGGTGGGGTCCTCGGACCCCTATGGGGGTGACACCCCCTCGGGCTGGATCTCAAGGGGCCCCAGCAGGGCAGGAACCTGGCCCAAGGGGTCAGCACTGGGAGACAGGACACCCCATCTGTGCAGAACCCTGCACTGCAACCCCATGCAGGCCAGGTGCACAACTCCCCAGGGACCCTGAGAGGACTCCACCTCACAAGATGCTTAGCCAGGTATACACAGGTTGGGGGTGCTGGGGATACCACACCAGGCGGAGGGGCTGTGATCCCAGGAGCTGGGCATCTCCTTCAGGACACTCCCCCCCACACACACACAGCTCCCCTACCTTTGTCACCCGCATCAGCCAAGGTGGAGACCTCACCCCCACCCCAGGACATTGGACAGGGCCCTGGCATCCCTGTGCCTCGGTTTCCTCACCTGCGCAGAAAGGGCCTGACCTTGGAGCTAAGCTGTTTGCAGTCCTGTGTCAGGCCTTGCTGCCGGGGTCAGCACAGACCATCACCAGCCCTGGCCTCCAGCCAGCTGTCCCCACCATGTGGGTCCCCAGGGTGAGCCCCAGAGCTGGGATCAACACCCTGGGCCCAGGCCCTCCCTGGTGGAAGGCACAGAGCTCGCCTCGCCCCTTCAGGGCCAGGCTTCCAAGAAACAGCTCGGTCCCTGTCCCTCTCCCCGCCTGCCACCGGTGCCTTTCCCCACCCAGGGGGCAGGCGGAAGGCTTAAATGTTTTTGTTGTGATAAAACAAAAGTTTACTGTTTTAACCATTTGTGAGTGACATTAGGGACACGAGGTTGTGTGGCCATCACCACCGTCCACCCCAGGACTTGGTAATCTGCCCAACTGGAGCTCCATGCCTGTTGTGAGTTCCTGTGTGTTGCTGCCATTGAAAAGTAGATGGAATTTCACAAGAGCTCCATTTCTGGGCTCCTGAAAAAATGACCCTCACACCTTCAGGAGATCCCCAAAGAGCAGCTGCTGTAGCACACAGTCTCCACGGGGGTCAGAGCAGCGTCCCCTGCCAAGCTGCAGGCCACCTTGGAAGTTTAATCAGTGTTGGGTTATTTTCGTTGATCGTAGTTGAAGAGGTGAATCGAGGATTTTCCAGTGCGTGAGGCCCCCACACCTAAGGGACAGTAGGGGTTCCCCTGGCAGAAGGTGAGTAGGGGACACGAGGCGGCATTGGTGCTCGGGTGGGTCTGGGCACACATGGAGGTCCCTGCTGGGACCCGTGTGGCAGTCAAGGAGGGACTGGGCCCTTGGCCAAGGTAGAGGAGGAGGCACTGTGGAAGGCCTCTGAGATTCCTTTTCACAAAATAACCGTAGCTGGGTTTCTGGGACTCATCTTTAACTTCTCATTTTGACCAATTCAGAAGCACAGGACGAAGCAGCTTCCTCAGCACAGCCGGCTGTGCAGCCATGGCACAGGGCCAGGACAGGGGACCCACAGGGGACAGACCCACCAGGCTCATTCTGACTCCACCAATTTCCTCACGTGTGCGCACAGCCCTGCAGCATCCCCTTGAGAGTGTTTGGCTGGCCTTGAACTCCAAGCAGTCTTTCTGCCTCAGCCTCTCAGGCAAGGGCTCAGATTACAGGCATGTACGACCACACTTGGTTTCCTGTGTCTGTTTTTTTTTTTTTTTTTTTTTTTTGAGACAGGGTCCCACTATGTAGTTCAGGCTGACCTTGAGTTCACTGTGTAGCCCAGGCTGGCCTTGAACTCATGGTGATCCTCCTGCCTCAGCCTCCCTAATAATGGGATTCCAGGTGTGTGCTACCATGCTCAGCTCCTGTGTCTTCTTGAGATTGGCTTTTTCATTCCTTGTAGCTTCGCTGAGGCTTCGCTGTGAATTGTGTGTGTTAAGTTCCTCCCAGTTCTGCCTGAGCGACAGGCCATGGTCCATGGGCAACCTTGGTGCCAAGCCAGCTGCCCATCAGAAGGCAAGTGAGTAGTTCCTCAGTTTTGTCCATCATAAAGCTACCCAAAATCACACGATCATTTCAATACATGCAGAAAAAAGCCTTTGACAAAATCCAACATCCATTCATAATAAAAACCCTGAAGAAGACAGGTACGTGTGAACCTTATCTCAATCTGATAAAAGCCATTTATGAAAAATTCACTGCCAGCATCATATTCGGGAAAACCTGAAAACTTACCCTCTAAAATCAGGAGCAAGACAAGGGTGCCCACTGTTCAGTACAGTTCTCGAAGCATTAGCCAGAGCAGCTGGGAAAGAGAAAGAAAGCATGAAAATGGGTATGTATAGGGTAAGACAAAGTGAAACTATCATTTGCAGATGACATAATCCTCTTCTTACAAGACCCAAAAAACTCCAAAAATCTCCTGAAATTAATAACCAAATTCAGCAATATTGCAGGATACGAAATCAACACACAAAAAATCATAGCAAAGCCAGGCATGGTGGCGCACGCCTTTAATCCCAGCACTCGGGAGGCTGAGGTAGGAGGAGCATTGTGAGTTCGAGGCCAGCTTGGGCTACAACGCGAGCGCAAGGCCGGCCTGACCTACATAGTGCGACCCTGCCTCAAAAGCCAGGGCTGGGAGTTTGGCTCAGTGGCTTGAGCACCTGCCTGGCAGGTGTGAGGTTGAGTTTGATCCCTGGAACTGCAAAACAAACCAACAACAACAACAACAAAAAACAAAACCAAAAAAAAAAAAAACATTGATAGCTTTCCTGTACACCAATAGTGAACTCAGTGAGAAAGAAATGAAGAAAATCATGCCATTGTCTTGATTATTTTTCTCTCATTGCTGGGACAAAATACCTGACAACAAAAATGAAGGAAGGAAAGGTTTATCTAGCTTACAGTTTTTGGAGGTTTCAGTTCATATTCAGCTGGCTCCAAGGCAGGGTGGCAGGGCTAAGGGGCAACATGGCTACAGCAGATATCAGAAGTAACAAGGGCAAAAGGGCAAAAGGGAGAAGCACACCTCCTTCCTTCTCTTATATTGTATGCCAGCTCCATCCCTGGTTGGGTGCAGCTCTCACACCACCAATCCCAGCGATAGGTGACATACTAATCACAAATGCTAGGCTCAGCCACCTCCATGATTGCATGAGGCTTGGGGGGACCCAGACATAGATCATAACAGCCATTCACAATAGCTTCAAGAAAAATTATATACCTAGAAGTTAACCTAACTGAGGAAATGAGAGACCTCTATAGGGAAAACTATATCACTCTGAAAAAGATGGACGAGGACATCACCAAGTGGAAAGACCCTGTGTGCCTGGATAGGCAGAACCAACATTGTCCACATGGCTGCATTTGTAAAACTGGTGTATAGATTGAATGCAACCCCAATCAAAGCACCCGTGGCATTCCTCACCTATGCAGAGAAAACAATCCTAGAATTCATATGGAACGGGATGAGACCCAGCATGCAAAAGCAATCCTCAGCAACAAGAGCAAAGCAGGAGACTTCACAGTCCCAGAGTTGAGGGAATATTACAGAGCTTTAGTGGCACAAACAGCATGGTACTGGCATGAAAGCGGACATGCAGGTCAGTGTAACAGAGGAGAGGAAGCAGAAACGAAGCCTGGCACACACACAGCTATTCAGTTATTGGCAAAGGGGCCCAAAACATACTGGAGGAAAGACAGCCTATTTGGTTAATAGTGGGAGGAAAATGGAATATCCACATGCAGAAGATTGCTTCTAGACCCATGTATCTCATTATGCACTAAACTAAAATTGCAATGGAAACTGGGCATGGTGGCACACCCCTGTAATCCCCGCACTCAGGAGGCTGAGGCAGGAGGGTCATTGCAAATTTGAGACTAACCTGGGCTACAAAATGAGTTTAAGCCCAGCCTGAACTGCATCGTGAGACCCTGTCTCAAAAAGGAAAAATAAATAAATGATAAAATTGCAATGAATTAAAGATCTACACTTTTTGTATTTTTTGGGTTTTTTGAGACAGTCTCACTGTGGTTTAGAACTCACTGTGTAGCCCAGGCTGGCTCTGAACCTGCAGTCATTCTCCTGCTTCAGCCTCCCAAGTGCAAAGATCTAAATCTTAAAACAGAAACACTTAACCTGCTAGAAGATTTTTAAAAAGGTAAAACTCTTAGAGACATAGGCATAGGCAAGGACTTTCTGAAGAGAACCCCAGTGGCCCAAGAAAACACTGAGAAGCAGCAAATGGGACCATATCAAATTAAAAACCTGCACAACAAAGGAAACAGCCAACAGAATGGAGAGACAACCTACAGAGTGGAGGAAACTTTTTGCCAGGTACTCCTCCAACAGGGGACTAACACCTGGAATACAGAAAGAACTAAAACAAATTAGACCTTGTAAAATAAAAAGATCCAATAAAAAAATAGCAACTGAAGTAAACAGACACTTATCAGAGGTAAGTGGCCAATAAATACATGGGAAAATGTTCAACATTACTGGTCATTAGAAAGATGCAAATTAAAACACCACTGAGATTTCATCTTGCTCCACAAGGAATGGGCATTGTAAGGAAACCAATTTGTTACTACAAATACTAGCAAAGCTGCAGGGAGAGAGCTCTTCTAGAGTGGTGGTGGGAATATAAACTAGTACAACCACTAGTTCAGCACATATCAGTCTGAAGATTCCTCACAAAACTAAAAATAACAGCAAAAAAATAAAATAAATAAAATAAAAATAGAAATTCAATTTCACTCAGCTCTTCCCCTTTGAGGTATCTTCCCGAAAGAATTCAAGACACCACGTCGCAGTGATCCATGCATACCCTTGTTTATAGCTGTCCAATTCATAAAAGCTAAATATTGGAAGTGGCCTATATGTCCATCAGCAGATGAATGGACAAAGAAAATGTAGTATTTACACACCATGGAGTACTACTCTGCCATAAAGAGGGATAAACTTGAGGCATTTGTAGGAAAATGGATGCACCTTGAAACTGTAATGTTAAGTGAAATAAGTCAGACACAGAAGCTTAAAATATCTTAGTTTCTCTTATAGAGAAACCCAAAATATATTTTTTAAATGGATAGAAATAGCTGACAAAATACATAAAATAAAAGGTGAGTAACAGGAAACAGGGAGACAGACCTTTTGTGAATGGGAAGGGGACCTAGAGATAGAGAAGGGAGGGAAAGAGGAAGGGGAAAAAAGAATTGAAGGAAAGAAATGGGAGTAGAGCTTTGCCAATGGGAAGGGGAAGAATTGAACTGAGCAGGGGGTGAAGGGGATGGAAAAAGAATTAAGCCATGTTCTATCTGTGTACCAACTCCCCGCAGTGAATGCAAACATATGCCTACTAATAAAGCTCTGGGAGCACCCATATTCAGGTTTTGGGGGGAAGATAAGTTTTTGTTTCTTTGGGACACAAACCCAGGGATACATTTGGTCTGTAATGAACAGTAGTGGCCGCTACCAAAGTCCCCATCATAATCCCGGAAACCCGTGAGATGCATTAAGCCCTGGAGAATGAAGCCCACAGATGGAATGACACTTCCTGATGAGCTGCCCTGAAGATCGGGTTATCTGGATCTGTGGGTGAGCACGCTGCACTCACAAGGCTCCTTAACTGTGGAAGGGGACCAGAGGTCCAGGCAGACAGATGAGTGTGAGATGATGTGACCGACACCACAGCTTTGAGAATAGGTGGTGGCCGCCAGCCTTTCCAGCTCAGTGTGGGACTTCTGAGTCCCAGGACTGCAAGACAATGAAAGTGTGCCAGCCGTGTGATTCAGGCTGGCCTCGAACTCATGGTGCTCCTTCTGCCTCAGTCATCTGAGTGCTGAGATTATGGGCATGTGCCACCATGCCCAGCAAACCCATTGATTTTTAAAAATTATTATTTTTTCCCAAGTCCATTTTATTTCAAGGAGAAAAAGAAAAAGAAAAAAACTAAAAATTTCAAAACACGCCAATCAGGGGCAACAATGGTACATACATTGCACATTGTCATCCCCAGATCTTTCACTCACAACACGAGACGTCTGTATTCAATTGTCTGAACAATACCAGCACAAATCTTTCTATTCAGTAAACTCAGAGAAATCAATAGTATAACTATCTTTATTTTATATACATATACATATGTTGTTTCTTTCAGCTTCTTACACTAATGAGACAATATGATATTTACACATGTCTTATTTATTTCATTAATGAGTATGTTCTCAAGTTGCACCCATTCATGTATAAAAGCATCCAGTTTATCCTTCTTTATGGCTGAGTAGTACTCCATTGTATAAAAATACCACATCTTTTTTATCCATTCTTCAGTTGATGGGCATATAGGTTGTTTCCAAGATCTGGCTATTACATATTGTGCTGCTATAAACATGGGTGTACATATATCGCTGTGGTATAATGTTTTTAATTCTTTTGGGAAGACACCCAGAAAAACCCATTGATTTTTAAATGATACCCAGAAAAACCCATTGATTTTAAAAGTTTTCAATGTTCCTTTCCTGTTTCAAATAAAAGTCCTTCACTGGCTGCACAATTTACAGATACTTTCTCATGATCTGTCTTGGGAAAACAGACCCTTTTTCTTCTGCTTTCACACAGTATCAGTACAGAAGGATTCTGCGCCCCGAGCCTGGCTGTTTCTCCCCTGCTGGGGCAGCTCAGGGTGCCTGGGGAGGCAGGCTGAGGGTTTGCAGGTCATTGGAAAGGTCATCCGGGAGGACGCAGATGAGACGTACACAGGGGCATGGAAGAGCCCCCTTGTAGAGCCTCCCACATCCAGCTCCCCAGGAACCCCAGATCCTGGCACGACTGGAAACCTCGGCCATAATGCTGTCCCAGTGTCTGCAATGACCAGATCCCATTCTGAAGTCGCCGGTCACCTCGTTAGCATGCTGAGGCCACTCCTCCCCTTAGAAGAGTCCAAGGACTCAGGAGTTGTATGCCAGGAATCTGTCTGAAACCAAAGGCATGGTTCACAACATCGTACTCTAATTGGGCTTTTCATCCACTGAGGGTAGCCTTTCTCAGAGCAAAAGCGCTTGCTGTTGCTAAGAGCCGGTGGATCAAGTTTGCCTTGTATGAGTCAGGGTTTTGGTGTAAAGTCTTAAGAAGAAAAATCTGCCTTACTGCAGATCTCAGAGGTTTCACCTTGGCTTTGTGAATTTCATAATTAAGGTTTTACGTGTCAGTCCAGGATTCATTGTGAGCTAATTCCTGTCTAACATTGGAGGTTCTTCTGGTTTTTTTCCTTCCCTTGCCTTTGTCTGATCGCTTCCGCTCTACTGTTGGAAAGACCGTCTTTCCACTACTGAATTGTTTTTGTCCCTTGTCCAAAAAGAATCGGGCATATTTGCGTGGACCCATTTCTGGGGTTTCTGTTCTACAAAGAGCGAATGAAATATGTGGTTACTCTTCAGACTTTTAAAGATTACAATAAAAGACACGTTGCCATGACTCCCTCTCAGAATAGCCTTCCTCGTCATGAAGGCACTTATCCCATCCTTCTGCCGCCTTCTGAAGCAGTTCTGGAAGTCCTCTGTTGTCAATGCCTTTATGAGGCATAATCCAAAATATTAAAAAAAAAATGGTGAAAGCTGCTGCCAAGCATCATCCAGCAGGAAGGCGGGCTGTAAAAACCCAGTGCTGTGTCCTTGTCCACCTGCTCACCGGATCTGGCAGCCTTTGACTTCCAGCTGTTCCCCAAAGTCAGAAGGACCATAAAAGGGAAATGTTTTGAACCAATTCAGGACATCGAGGCAGCCACAACAGCACAGCTAAAGACCCTCAGGAGAGAGGACTGCAGAGCCGCTTCAGGAAGTGGCACGGATGATGGGATAAGTGTGTTCTAAGCAAGGGGGAGAGTTTTGAGAGAGACTCAAAATAATGTATCTTTACTGTAATAAGTTAAACTTTCACCATAATTTTCAATCTCACCCAATATTTCACAGGTCAGTGTCTATTCTCCCACTCTTACCAGTCTCAGTTACTGTGGCTGTATTTTAAGCCCTGACGGTGTGAACTTTTTTTTTTTTTTGGTACCAGGGTTTGAACTCACAACCTCACCTTGCCAGGTAGGTACTGTGCTACATCCCCAACCCGACAGTGTGAATTTTATTCTCCTCTTTCATCCTGTTTTGACCATCATAGGGGCTATATAAATTTTATTTTGTTTTGGTTTTTGGTTCCTGGAGACAGGGTCTTAGTGCAGGCTGGCCTTGTAGTCTGTAACTTGCAGTGATCCTCCAGCCTCAGCCTCCCAAGTGCTGGGAAAAGATTTTATTTTCTATGTAGTCCACCATTTCACTTGCAATTAGAAACAGTTTATATTTTTATTTTATTTTATTTTAATTTTTTGGTACTGGGGATCAAACTCACGACCTTGTGCTTGCCAGGCAGGTGCTTGTGCAGCTGTGCTAAATCCCCAGCCCTAATTTCTTTTTTAAACTGGATGCCTTTTATATACCTTCTTTCTGTTGTATAGTGGATAGAACTTCCACTGCGTGTTGGAGTGGGGCGTGCGAGCTGACATTATTTCCTTTCTCACGGTTTCAAGGGGCAGCACTTGCATGTCAGCACCGGGCACCATGCTAGCTGTGGCTTCACTGATGTTGTCTGGAAGGCGAAGAAACATGTCTTGCTTCCTGTTGTTTTCCTTTTGCTTTTTATCGTGAGAGAGTGTTGAATTTTGTTAATATTTTTTTCTGTATCAATGATGATGGGAGTTTCTTTTTTAGCTTCTGTATGTGGTAGGTTACTGTCTTGGTTACATTTTTCTCTTTGTTGACACAAAATACCCAATGCCTAAAATTAAGGAAGGAGAGGTTCATTTAGCTCACAGTTTGTGGAAGTTTCAGTCCATAATCAGCTCTAAGACATGGCACAGGGGCAACAGTTCAAGGTGGCAGAAGACAGCAAAGTAACAAGAGCAGGAAGGAAAAACAATCCTCTTTCCCTCCCTTATATTGTATGCAGGCTACCTGCTCTCAGGCAGGTGTAGCACTCACACTGCCAATCCCAGCATTAGACAATGAGCCAATCACGAATGCTAGACTCAGCTGCCTCATGCCCCATGACCACATGAGCCTCCAGGGTGGGGGAACATCCAGACACAACCTGTAACAGTTACAATAATTGATTTTCAAATATTCAAACACCTTGGGTATCTGGAGGAAATCCCACTTGGTCTATGCCTTGTTGTATTCAATTTGCTAATATTCTTTATGAGTTTGTGTTTGTGAGACGCAATGTCTACATTCCTCAAGGGGAGTTGGGCATGCACATGACACATCTTCATTCTTGTTTCATCATCTGCCTCTTCCCTTCTCCCGCTTCCTCCAGCTCTTGGTCTTCTTCCCATTTGCAAAAGATCTATCTCCCTATTTCCTATGATCTGTCTTTTATTTTACTCTTTAATTTACTTATGCTTTGGGTTTCTCACATAAGAGAAACCATGCAATATTTAAGCTTCTTTGTCTGATTTATTTCACTTAACTTTATGGTCTCAGGCTGCATCTGTTTTCCTGCAAATGACTCAAGTTTATCCTTTTTTATGGCAGAGTAGTACTCTGTTGTGTGTAAATACCATATTTTCTTTATCCATTCATCTGCTGATGGACAGATAGGCTGCTTCCAAGATTTTTGATTTGCTGGTATTTTGTTGAAGATTTTTGGTGTAAGAGTCTGGGAGAGATTGTATGGTAGTTTTCATTTTTCTTTTCTCCCTTCATTTTTTTCTTTTTTTCTTTCTTTCCTTCTTCTCTTCTTTTTCCTTCTCCTCCTCTTCCTCCTCCTCTTCTTCTTCCTCTTCTTCCTACTCCTTTTCCTCCTCCATTTGCACTTTTTATGGTTTGCTGTCAGGCCAATCCTGGCTTCACTGAACAACTGTGCTGTGCCCCTTCCTGTCAGATTTTATGGGAGAGACTGTGTGAAGTCACTGTTAATTCTTAAACTTTTCAGGTCTGAAGATATCTTTCTCAACAGTTTTAAAAGTATAATTTAAATTTCCTTAATGGCTAGAGGACTATTCAGATTGTCTATTTTATTTTCCCTGATCTTGACTACTTTGTAATTTTTGAGAAATTGGTCCATTTCTTCTAAGTCATAAATTCTAAGTTGAATTTATGAATGGAAAGATATTCATCATGCTTTTAGTATTTATTTTTCAAGACAGGGTATCGCTGTGTAATTTTGGCTGGGCTTGAACTCACAGCCTTCTTTCTGCCTCAGTCTCCAGAGTGCTAGGTGACAGGCGTTTCCCATGTGCGAATTCACATGTCGCTGGACAGCGCCTCCCTCTCTCACTACCTCCCGCATTCTTGAGAGCCCAAAAGTTAAATCTCCTGCTTTTAGCGCGCACATGCGGGCGCCAACATTCCTCCAATCAGCTCTCAATACGTCATTTCATCTGCCCCTTTAACTCTGCCCCCAGTCAGTTCCAAATAAAACCCGTGGTTTTTTTTCTTGAACCTTCTAAACGGATCTTGCTCTCTTCTACAGCCCTCCCATGCCCACAGTAAAGGCCTCTTTTCTTTCTCCGTTTTCCCCTCCTTTTTTCTCTCTCTCTCTGCCCCCTCCCTCTCCCTCCCCTCCCCTCCCCTCCCCTCTCTTCCCCTCCCGTTCCCTTCTCTGTCTCGCCACAGGTTCACCACCAAGTATGGCCTATGGTGCTTTTAATGGCTGTAGGATCTGTTCTGATGTCTCCTTCATTGCTAATATTAGTGATTTGTGTCTTTGTCCTGGTCAGTTCTGCTCTAGGTTTACTAATTTTAATTGATTTTGGGGAAGAATCAGGGTTTTTGGGTCACTGATTTTCTCTATAATTTTTTTGCTTTTATCATTTGTTTCTCCTTTTTATGTTTGCTTTGAGTTTATTTTGTTCTTTCTTTCTCATTTGAATTTTGGTTTTGTTTTTATTCTTTTTCATTTTTCTTTGTTCTTTTTATACTTTCTTGAGGTAGCAATTTAGACTATTGAGCTGAAATATTTTATCTTTTCTGGTACAAGCATATGTTATAATTTTTCCTCTGAATGTTGCTTTGGCTGTGTCCAATAAATTTTGATTTTTTAAAAATTTAGTTTCATATAATATGCATGTGTATTTTGTGTACATTATACATTTATCTTATTGTTCAAGACAATTTCTTGCTATGAGGCCTAGGTTGGCCTCAAACTCCTGCACTCGGGTGACCCTCCTGCCTCAGCCTTCCAAGCAGCGGGGACTACTGGCGTGGGCCACTGCGCCCAGCTAGTTCTATATATCTTTTAATTTTCTTTGGGACTTTCTCTTTGACCTGTGGATTATTCCAAAGTGTGTTGGTTAATTTCCAAACAACTGTTGGTAGATTTTCCTGTTTTTCTTTCTTTCTTTCCTTTTGATTTCTATTATATTTCCATTCCTTTCAGAAGTTGTGATTCCTGTCCAGCTGCATGTGTCAAGTTTGTTTTCTGGCCCGGGACATCTTGGTGTGTGTCCTTGGACACTGGGAAGGACGTGTGCACTGCTGTCCAGGGGACAGAGTGTCCCCGGGAATATCAGGTCCCGGCTGGCTGCTGGTGCTGCTCGGAAGTTTTATGAGTTGCTGAGTGTGGGGAATCCGCTCTAATTGTGGCTGTGGCGCGAGGCTCATGTCCTCTCTAGAGCCGGCATTGGAACGGAGGTGATAAGGAGCCACCTTCAGGATGTGGTGACGCCTTGCAGGCTTGGTTGGGACGAGGACCTCAGGAAGGCAGCCGCAGGTCCTTTCTGCCCTTCTCTTACCATGTCGGACAAAGTGGGAGTTTTGCTTTGTTTGGGGTTTTTTTGAGACAGGGTCCTGCCACGCAGTTCAGGCTGGCCTTGAACTCATTCTGTAGCCCAGGCTGGCCTCAAACTCAAGGTGATCCTCCTGCTTCAGCTTCCCAAGTAGTGGAATTACAGTCATGCACCTGGCTTGACTGTGCCCTTCACATCTGTCAGGTTTCAGGTGAGAATTGTGCTGTCACCTGGATTTGTAGTTCTCTTCGGGTGATGCGTCACTTTTTTCTGGATGCTTATATGATTTTTTCTTTGTCTGTTGTTTTCAGAATTTTTATAACGATGTGTCTTATTGTGGACTGATTTGTCTTGTTTGGGGTTTGTTCAGCTTGTTAAATCTGCAGGTTTATGTTAAAAGTAGGATGTTTGGGGACATTATTTATTTGACTGCTTTTTCAGGGCCACATTCCCTTCGCCCTCTTCAGTGCCACTGGTGACATGGACTGTGGTCTATTTTTTTTCCACCGGTCTCTGTTTCCTCTCTGTCTTCAGAATGAGCGACTCACATTGAGTCTCCTCTCCCCGTTAGCAAGTCCATTTGGGGGGCTCGAAGTTGCCTTCCCGTAATTTTTCAGTTCCATAATTTTACTTTGTGCTTTTCATTAAAAACAAACTTGCGACTGTGCCTTGCTGAGGTTTCTTTCCTGTCTCTGTGTTTGCTTCAGGACAGTTTGTGTGGTGAGGTGGGGCCCTCTGGCCGTGGTGGCTTTGTCACATCTGATTCACCTTGGCTCTGATATCTGCTCAGTGCTTTTCCTCACAGTATGATTTTCCTGGTTTTTGGTCTGAGGAGTGATCTTAGATTACATTCTGGGCATTTTAGTGCTTGTATTAGGATACTCTGACTCCTATTGAAGCCATTTTAGCAGACCGTCAGTCTTTATATTTGAACTGTGTGTCTGGGCTACTTCTGTGGGTTGTGGTTCCAAAGACCTTTGGAACTCACTACGTAGCCCAGGCTGACCTTGAACTTGAGGTGATCCTCCTGCCTCAGCCTCCCTAGTGCTGGCATTATGGGCAAGGACAGTTTTACTCCAGCCCTGCCACACTGTCCTGATGGTGCTGCCAGGGAGGGTGGCTGTCTTTCCCTAGGTCCAGACTCTACAGCCACTGGTGGAGGAGGACAAAGGCCATGGACACCCAGATGGCCCAGCCCGCCTTGGTGCCTGGCACCGCCAGGTGGGTGCGGAGTCCTAGCTCTGCCACTTCCTGTTTCCTGGTCCTTCGGGCAGAGAGAGCAGCTTCTCCAGTGGCTCAGTTGTTGTCTTGTCCGTCCTGTGGGGGGCTGGGAGGCAAGGCTTCTCTCCCAGTCCCTGCACATGTGCAGTAAGGAGATGGCCCAGGGGCCCTGCCAGTCTACCTCCCTGGCCACAGGGCTCTTTCCGGGTGTCTGTTGGATGATACATCCGGACTGTCTCTTCTGGCACTGGAAATCAGTTCACAGAGATTTCCCCATCATATTTCCTCTATGAAACCAGGAGCCAGCCACATGTGCTGTAATCCCAGCACTCTGGGAGGCTGAGGCAGGAGGACTGCAAGTTTGATCCAGCCTGGGCAATTTAGTGAGACATTGTCTCAAAATTAAAACAAAACAAAACAAAACAAAACGGACTGGGGATATAACTCAGTGTGAAGGCCCTGGGTTCAGTCCACAGTACTGACAAAAAACAAAAAACAAAAAACAACAAAACAAAACACATTCCCCTATCCAGAAAATTCCTAGAAGCCATCATGGCCCCAAAGAGGGCTTTTTGGGTAGACAAAAAGAGGGCAAAATTCTGGGGCCTTAAGCAAGGGCCCATGAGACCTGGATAGTGGGGGACATGGCCCAGGAGAAAGGGAACCACGTGGTGCCGGGTGCTGGAACCCAGGGGAGGCACAGAGGCCTGGGGACGGGAGAGAAGGACAGGGGAAAAAGGAGGAAAGGGCGATGCTGTCACTTCCCTGTGGCCCAGCCTGGCTGCCGGTGCCCTTTGGGGCTCTCGGGCTCACCTGCCTTGAGGATCAGAGGCCCAAGGAGTGAGAAGGGACAGCAGGCCCCCAGGCGGGGCAGGAAGGAGCAGAGGCCGCAGGAGGCAGCCACTCTTCTCAGCTGTTCCCATCCGGGGATGAAAATACCAGTTTGCAGATCAGCTGCTTGCCTCGTTGCTAGGTGGAGTTCAGCCCTGAGTTGCTACTCTGTGCTAAGTTTGGCTGAACAGCTCTGCCGGGGAATCAGAGACCCAGCCCTGCGTTTCACATGTCTCTGGTTGTCAGCCCTTCCCCACCCAGTCCACCCGGCATTGAGAACGAGAGACATGTGTGTCCCCCCAGATGCAAAGGGGCAGACGGTGGCAGGAAGAGGACCGACTTCCCAGAGGGCCCGGCCTGGCACTGGTCGAGGTGGTGGTACAGGGTGGCCCCACAGGGAGGGGCCCGGGAGTCTCCGTGTCCCTGGCAGAGGCCAGCAGCCGGGGGGCCAGGCATTGGCTGCTCTGGGCAGTGGCGTGGGGACCTTCCAGGGAGGGGCGGCTGCACCCTGCTCTGCTGTGGCCTTGGTAGGGGCAGGGACAGGAGGACGCCTGGAGCACTGGAGCTGGAGAAGTTGAGGGACCTGGCCCGGAGGCCTAGGGGGTGCTCGGTGCTGGCTCCGGCTGTGAGCCACACCCCCGGCCCTTTTTAAGTTGTTTTTTGAGAGGAGGTCTCGATAAGTCACCCAGGCTGGCCTTGAACTCGTGAGCCTCCCACTGGGCCTCTGGGGTAGCTGGGATTACAGGAGTGCGTGCCTGGCTGTTTCTCTTCGTTCTTCCTGGCCTGGGTGGCCTTGGTGGAGGCAGGACCCAGAGAACACCCACAGGGTAGGGCCTCAGCTCACCCTGGCCAGGGACCCAGCAGGGCCCTTTGCAGCTGCCCCAGCAGTGCCCAGGAGGGTGCTGACTGCCCTGCCCCAACCCCTGCCCCCTCCAAATGCAGGAACACAATGGGCTCCCTGTGGTGTCAGGAAACCATGCCGCGCTCCACAGAGAGAGCTTCTGACTCCCCACATTCCAACCCCCACCACCCACAAAGAGGCTTCATGCAACCAGCCAGGGACATGAGGGCCCAACACCCTCCCAAGAAGAGGAGACACCAGTGAGGATTTGGCCTCATCTTGGCTGTTGGGCTGCCAATGCTCCTGCCCTTTCCTCGAAGCTCCCATCTACTCCCAAGACTTATGTGCACCTGTGCTGCCCATGTTGCTCTTGTGATTGATTCAAGAGCCAGCAGCAGTATCTGGCCCTGGGACTGAGGTGGGGAAAGATTCACGAAAGAAGACTATTTCTAAAAACACAACACAATGGAGTAATCTAGAGCCGACCCTGGCACTGCAGGGCCCACCGTGTGGGAGGCCTGGGCAGCTGTCGCTGCGCTGATCGAGGGGCCGGGCCGCTCAGCCTACCCTCCCTTGCGCAGGCCGCCAGCTGCTCCCTTTGTTTGTTCTCTTTAATAACAGCTTTATTGAGGGATAATTCGCACAGCATAAATTCGCCCTTTGGCGAGAGCAATTCACCCGCGTACAGCCCTCGCCACTGCCTAAGTTTAGAATATTTTCCTCTCCCCAGAAAGAGCGCTGCGGCCCTGCAAGGTGGTTCCCCAACCTTGCCCTCCTGTCAGCCACTCTCCAATCCGTCCGTGGATTCGCAAAAGGGAGTTTGACCCGCCTCACACCCCACACGCAGATTTGATCACAATGATCCGAACCTGAGCTAAAAACTACAACCATAAAACAGGTGTGATCTTTGTAGCTTTGAATTCAACAGTGACTTTTTTGACAAGACAATGAAGCATAGACAACAAAAATTTTAAAATAGGCTAAATGGTGTTTATTAAATTTTTTTTAAAGTCAGGACATCAAAATACACTACCAAGCCAGGGACAGTGGCTCAGACCTGTACTCCCACCACTCTGGGAAGCTGAGGCAGGAGGATCTCAAGTTTGAGTCCAGTTTGGACAATTTAGGACCTTGGCAAGACCTTGTCTCAAAATAAATAGTAACCATAATGAAAAAGGTTGAGGACATAGTTCAGTGTGAAGGTTCGGGGTTCAAGATCCAGTACTAAAAAAAAAGAAAAAGAAAAAAAAGGTTAACCATGGACTTATCCTATGACCAGTAGTAATTCTACTCTAACCTGCACCTGAGAGAATTAAAACAAGATCCAAACAGACCTCTCACCATTGCTCACTGGTGCATTGTTCACAGCAGCCGCAAGTGGACTGAGACGGGCGCAGGGCCGGACAAGGTCTGCGTCTGCCCAGCCGCATAGACAGAAGCGGTCTCCAGCGAGGAGCTGCTCTGGGCCGCGTGGCGTTCCAGCATGTAGGGAGGAAGCGCTCTTAGAAGTGTGGAGACGGCGGCCAATGGCATTGTGGGCGCCCCGAATGCCCTGGAGGGTGTTCCAACGTGACTTGAGGGCTGAGTTTATGTCACACGCGTATTTTATCACAATGTTTAAAAAAGCCAACTTGGGCAACATAGTGAGTTCAAGGCCAATCTGAACTATGTAGTGAGACCCCATCTCAAAAAACAAATAAAACAAACAAACAAAAACAACAGTGGGAGTTTAAGACCTCGTCACCCTTGGTCACCTTGCAAGGGCAGTCTGCTTATGAGCCAGAGGTCCCCAAGATAAGGTCACCTCTCTGGAGCAGCCAGTGGCTCTATCATTTTGCATAAGCAAATGCCCAACATTCAATTGAAAGTTACTAGGCATAAGCCAGGTATGGTACACACCTGTAATCCCAGCACTCCGAAGGCTGAGGCAGGAGGCTTGCCATGAGTTCAAGGCCAACTTGAACTATACAGTGAGACTCTGTCTCAAACAAACAAACAACAACAACAAAAAAAAGTAAAGGCCTACTAAAAAAAATTCCCAAACAGATACTGGAGTTACTAGTTACCAGTTTCAAGTGTTTAAGCCAGTGGTGGCATTTACCTGTAATGCCAGCATTCAGGAGGGGTTCTAGAGTTGAAAGAACATGGCTGATATTTAGGATGGTTAGAATCGAGGAGGGCAGGCTGACAGAAGAGACTGGGAGGGTTCACAGGAAGTGGAAGACAGGCGTGTAGGAAATAGCTGCACTGATCCCCAGCGATCTCCTAAAGAAGGAGAGGACAGGTTAGGACTGGGGTGGGGGAGAAGCTGTAACCCAGACACAGCTGGAGTCCTGAAAGGACAAGGGAGGCGACAGGGAGAAGCAAGATAAGAGGGCCGGGACGCTGGAAGATATGAATGGCATCAGTCCACAGACTGAGGTACTCAGGAACCCCAAACAGGATACATTCAAAGATAATCTTAAAAGGAGCCAGAGGAAAAAGGAATGTCTTGGAAATAATTTCCCAGGAGTAACAATGGCACAGACAGCAGGCTCTTTCAGTGCAAATCACTGAAGTCAGAAGGTTAAAAACATATAAATAAATATTTTTAAAGTGTTGGAGGGGAATGGGATAATAAAAAATAATGCAAACAGAGGCAAAAAACAAGTCAGGTGTGATGGTACACACCTGTAATTCCAGCACTCTGGGAAGCTGAGGCAGGAGGATCATAAAGTTAAACTCAGCCTGGGCAGTTTTCAACTTAGTGAAACTTTCTCTCAAAATAAAAAATTAGAAAACGGGATGGGGATATAGTTTGGAAAGCCCTGGGTTCAATCTCCTGTTTGGTGGGGTGTATGTGCCGGGGAGGATGTAAAACACGTAGTATATACAACAGAAAAAATTCACACAGTAGAAAAGCTCATGTGTTAAATCAGGAACTAAATGCAAGTGGACTAGTGTAAGCGAAAGACTGGAAATACGTCTCCTGCCACCAGGATGGAGAGACTGGAAGTGACAATGCTAGGTTTACACCTAGATGTCCCCCCTGTGCCTCATGCGTTTGCAGGTGGGGCTTTTGAAGGGGGATTGGAACCTGGGTGTTCCAACTAGCCGTGCTGCTGCAGCTGGGGCCTGGTCAGGAGGGGCGGGTCTGTGGGGCGTGGCCCCAAGGCCACCTCTCCCTCCCGGCTCCCCCTCTTCTCTTCGCTTCCCGTCCCCATGTGCCATGAACCAAGCAGCTGTCCTCCGCCAGACCCCGCCCTGGAGCCAGCCGACAATGGAGGGTCCCATGAGCTAAGATCAACCTCCCCTTCTTGAGGTTGTGGCTGTGGAAATGTCCTGGGCGTGTTATGGGTCCCCAGGACCACTCTCAGGTCCCCTGCAAGGAATCACAGGACTCAGGAGAGCTGTTATGTGCTGATCACAGTTTATTAAGGGAGAAGTTTGCAGATTAAAATCAGAGAAGAGAGAAGACAGGTGAACGAGGCCCAGGGGACACCAGGCCCAAGTGTGTGAGCAGTGACACATGACAGCACGTATGAAGCACTGCCTGCCGGGACACTCACCCGAGCCCGTGTCTGCTGAGTCTCTGCCCTCCCAGGCCAAATCGCCTTTTCAGCCAGAAAAGCCTGGGGCTCTGAAGTCAAGTGTGCCTGCCCAGGGCCGGTTGTTTCTTGGGATCTGCAGGCTGAGGACCAGGAACCACGCCCGCTGGTTCCTGCACGTGTGTGTGTGTGTGTGTGTGTGTGTGTGTGTGTGTGTGTGTGTGTGTGCGTGCATGCGTGCATGTGTGTGTATGTGGCTGGGGCAGCCAGGCTGGCGCTGATAGAACAGGCATCAGGAGGCTGAGGGTATTGCAGCAGTTTGAGGGTGGACACACCAGAGATGTACAATCAAATTTCCTTCCGAGCTTAATCACCTAACTGTTGATCATCGAAAGTGAAAATTGACAACGACTAGAGGAGGGAGAGAAAATTTGGCAATCATACCCTGCTTCCTGCAATAAATGAGAGAACGAGCAGACAAAAACCTCAGTAGGATCGAATGACATGATTAACAAACATGACGTGTGTGACATGTGAAGCGCCGTTCCCCACAGCGACAGAATGCACATTATTCCACGACACACACGGAGCGTTGCACCATCTGATCATATGGCTGAGCCGTAAGTTTCGACACATTTTAAAAAGATTAGAATTATTCAGATCATGTCCTAGGAATAGAAAGGAACTTTCTTACGCTTTTAAGGGTAGCTATAACAATTTTTTTTTCTTGTAATATATGCCTGTAATTCCAGTACTCTGGGAGGCTGAGACAGAACAGTCACAAATTCCACCCCAGCCTGGGCAACTTAGCAGTTTAGTAAGACCCTGTCTCAAAGTGATACAATAAAAACATTGAAAAGGGCTTGGGATGTAGCTCAATGTGTAGTGTGAAGGCCAGTTTTTTTGTTTTGTTTTGTCTTTTTCTTTTTTGAGAGGAAGATGTTAGGATTAGCTACTTGTCAAGTCCCTAGAATGCCCAAACTGGCCTTAAATTTGTGATCCTCCTGCTTTTGCCTCCCAGCATGCTGAAATACAGACCCTGCTTCTTCCTGTATGCCCTGTGGCGTTGCATGCTCCAGTGGCATTCTGTCTCCATTGTCGATGCCCAGTCTTCCTTTGTGACACTCATGCTGCAGGGCCATTGCTAAGTAAGTAGGGGTTACTGAACACAGCTGATCCGCTAGCAGGGACAGTTACTGAGGGGCTGGCGGCTAGCGGGTGGCGGCGGCCGGTCCAGTGCCCATGCACCAGACGAAGGGCCCGTTCTTGTCCTGGCTGCGGCGGAATGAGAAGGAATCAGTAGGAGGTGGTTGTGCCACTGCCTGAGGGCCTGTGGGTGGCACCTCAACCGCTTCCCTTCTCATAGGGATGCACAGCTGCGCTACCCGTGTTGGTGAGGACAGCAGGCTGCAGGGGCCGAGCGCTGGTTGTCCATGTGGAGAGAGGGCTGGTCCCTGCCAGCACGCAGGGTCTAGGTGTGAAACTCATGTCACTCCTGGTGGGACAGTGACACACACCTCCTCCTCCTGACCCTGTGCCCTCCTTGACCCCTGGAGGCCTGGCCCAGGGCCACACCTGATGGTATTTCCCGGCCAGGAGCCGAGTCCCTTAGCCCTATGCTCCTCTGGGTCCCTCTGCCTGCCCCTCCTCAGTTGCCTTCCCAGTGCTGCACCCCAGAGACCCTGCAGGGCCTTCCCCTCCCTGTGACACTGCCAGGCTGCACCCCTGTCCTCCACAGTTCCCTGGCCCCAGGCCACGACCGCTCTGATGCTGTAGGACTGGGGCACTGAAGCCCCACAAATCTGCAACCCCAAGTGGCAGTCACGCTGTGATCACGCGCCAGCTCCTTGGAGTGTTTCCCTCCATCCCGGTGCCACCCAGACCCCGGCCCACAGCTCTCTTCCTGCTGGAAACTTCTGGAACCTTCCTGCCCCCACTGCTGTGAACATACATTGGCCTCCAGGTGAGGCTGAAGGGGTTGAACCTGGCCTCGGTGACTCTCCTGGGGTGGTGGCAGGGCTGGGGACCAGGACCCGCCCAGCCCCTGCAGGGGCCGAGGACCTTCTTGAGCCTCCACAGCAGGAACCTGTGCTGCAACAGCCTCGGAGCCACCGGGACGCGAGAGGCCTGGCCTGGTGACCCAAGGTCAGGGCCATATCAGGGCCTGGCCAGCTGGTGTCATGCACTGGCCACTATGACTGTAGGCCCTGGGTCAGCCTACTGGGGTCATAGCTCTAGTCTTGAGCCCAACCAGGCCAGAGACAGAGGGCATGTAGAGTGGGTCCCAGTCGGGCAAGGACACTGACCAGGGCTAGGACAGGTGCCGGCACCAACACACCTCATGTCCTTTTTCTTGGCCTCCCTTGGGACACTGTATCCTCAGTGGCTGCCAGGCTGGAAAATGGGCACAGAGCTGGGCAGGGACCAGAGAAAGGACAGGATGCAGGTCCAAGGCCTAAGGCAGGTCAAACGCAGGCCAGAGCCCATGGCGCCCTTGGGTTGGGGGGTCCCTGTCCCAAGCCAGGGCTTCTGGAGTCACAGTGTTGATGCTGGAGACCCCAGAGTCCTCTGAGAGATACTGGAGGGGCTGCAGAGTGGCCTCGCTGGGGAAGGCTGCTGTTGCCCAGGTCCAAACGGAGTCACCTAGCAGGTGGTTTCCTTGTCATCCTGGACTTGGGCTCCCGCAGGCAGTGCCTTAACCCTTCAGTGTGCAGTGCCAGGTGACACGTCCCACACAGAACAGGCTGCTCGGGCTGCATCACCCCGGCTGTGCCCGTGCTGTCCCCAACTCAGTGCCTGGCCTGCCGCTTCCCGTTGCTGCGGTGGCAGAGACGCCTGGCACGTCCCCAAGCCCGGCCTTCCCACACCACGTGGCCTTCATCTCCTCCTCTGCACCCTGCCAGGCGGTCCTGGCGGGGGGCAAGTTGGGTGGCTTCCAGCTCGCTTGGCTATAAATAGCACTGCCGTGCATATCTTTATTACAGATTCCCTTTTCCCCCCAAGCCCTGAGCGATGGAGCCCCCGGCCTCACCCAGCTCCCGTGCTGCCCTGCCCGATGCGGCCTGGACGCTGCCCACCTTGGCCCCATGGACCAGGACCTTATGCTCAGTGTCTCCCAAGCACAGAGACATGAAGTGAGACAGAACCAGAGCTAGAGACAAAGGCCACAGGCACGTGTGAGCCTTCCGCACCGAGACTGCAAACGAGGGTGACGGTAGCCTGGGGACCAGAAAGCCCCGCCTCGCTGCCTGGGGAAGGGTGCCTGTTTCTCTGCGCCCCTCTTTCTTAATGCTTTCACTGACTTCTGAAAGGAAATAGTGGAGCCCAATGAATGCATACATTCTTCTTATGCAAAGCCCACTGAGGTGTTTACACGTGCTCTGTAGTTTTAAAAAACATTTTTGGAGTCCGTGTAAGTGATTTATACTTATATCCAGAACAAATCCCACTTCACCTTTCTTTTCCCACTTCTTGGTAAAATTCCTGTAGTACAGTCATCGCTTAGTATCAGCTGGGAATTAATAAGACCAGCACCCCCACGCCCAAATCCTCAGATGCTGAACCCCTTCTCTAAAATGGTGTAATAAATGACTAAAACCTATACAATCCTCCCATCTACTTAACATCACCTCGACATTGCTTCTAATAACAAATGTGACGCAAAAGCTGTGTAAACACTTGTTCTACCCAAGTATTGCATGGGGATCATGACAAGGGAAAGTATCTGTGTGTATTCAGAGACATACTTTTTTTGCCCAATATTTTTGATCCAGGGTTGAGGTCCTGGGTTTGATTCCAGCACTGCAGAATAGATTTTAAAAAGTAGAAAATAATTTTTTTCCCAAGATTTAGCACTTGGTGTCACTGGCTGTTCAGTTGTTCTTTCTGTCATTCATTGCTGTTGGGGCCGTCAAAATGCCCCCTTCACTTGGCTTGGGGTTATCTTGCTGATGTTTCCCAGCTTCTCAAGCTGCAACGCTTCGTTTCTTTCCACCACTCCTGTTCCCTGATACATGTGCACTGGCCACACCGTCCATGCTGAGCTTGGCTTTGGCCAGGCCCCAGCTCATCGTATAAAATGGCCTCACTTGTGTCTGTTCCTAAGCATTATCGTGCAGCTTGTTATTTAAATTTCCTGCTGAGTGGATTTACTTGGCTTTCCTTTCTTTTGTCTTATTTAATTTAATTTATGTTTTTGGAGACAGGGTCTTGTACTTCAGGCTGGCCTTGAACTGTGTAGATTAAACTGGCCTTGGACTTATGCTGATCCTCCTGCTTCAGCCTCCTGAGTGCTGGTGACAGGGGTGCACACCATGCCTGCCTTCATCTTAATTTTTATACTGTCATCAATGATCGTTGCATTTGTAGAATTTTTTGAGATCTCCTTTTTCTCCTAATACTCCCTCCATTGCAAACACTCTTCCATGTGGCTGAGAAAAAAATGAATTTTCTCTGCAGAATAGTAGTATCAGCATACATTTGTGTAACTTTTAAATCAATGTATAATTTATCTCCATAATCACATGGAATTCACACATAAATGACAGTTACATAAAATGCACTGATTTTAGGTGTACAGTTGTAAACGTATACACTTGAGTAGCCATAAAAATACACACGACATTTCCACATCCCAGAGAACCCCTTCCCCCAGTCCTAGGACCCCTTGGGCCTCTGTGGTGACGGCCACCTTGGTGACTTCTGGAACGGCGGTTACCGCAGGATCTCGGAGGACTGGGACCACGCCTCGCACACTTTCTGTGCCTGGCTGCTTCTCTTCAGCTTTGTGTCTGAGCGATTCATCCGCATTGTAAGCGTATCAGTATCTTTTTTATTTCTCTGTACCAATTTGTTTTCTGTGATTCTGTTTACAGACATTTCCGTTGCTCCTGAGTTTTAGTTCTATGAATAGAGCTACTATAATCGTACTTGCACACGCGTCTATTTCCCTTTCTGGGGACGTGCTTTTCTTTCTTTTGGATAAATACCTAAGAGAGGGATTAATGGCTGGTGGGGAAGGTATCTGTTGAGCTGTATGACAGTGTCGCCGCAGTTCTCCCCGGTGGCAGTCAATGATCCTTAGTGTCCGCCCCGGGAGCGCAGCGGCCATCAGATAGCTCTGAGCCCAGAGCAAGGGTGCTCCCCGGTGCTGCCAGCCGTGGCCCAGGCCCTGGAGGGACCGGGACCTCCGGGTGTCCCCAGGAGGCGCCTTCACTGGCTCAGTGACACCTCAGCAGCTAACTGCAGCCCCGTGATCACATGCTGGCCGGTGAGGCCACAAGGCAGGAATCTCACCAGCACCCGTCATTGTCCTCTCCATCTTTATCCCTGGCTTGGAACCTGGATGCAATGGCGGGATCTCCCTGTGGACAGAGCACCGGGAGACACTGGAGCACAATGTAGAAGCAGCTGGGCCTCTGAGGCCTGGCTCCTGTCCATCTCGGGTCAGCCTGGCTGCTGCCCACGGGTTGCTGTGACGTGCAGCCTTCATGTGTATGGCGGAGGCTGCACAGGACAGGATGGGACAGGCTCTATTGCAGGTCTGATCCCTGTGAGGATGTAGTTTCCATGACGACAGTCCCAGCGTGTCCACCGTGAAGAGAACAGGAGCTCAAACTGTCCCCTTGCCTTCCCTGGTCCAGCAGCTACTTCTGGCAAGCGAGAGGCCTGGGTTGGGGGCCACACTGGGACTGTGTGTGGTCCCACCAGAGGGAGGAGATGACATCAACCAGGGCAGGGGCAGTGGCTTGCATAGAAGGGGTCCACCTTGTCTGGCAGCCAGGGAGAGCCAAGCAGCTCCAGGGAACCCCAGGTGGCCATTGGCCTAGTCAGGGGGTGGAGGTGGCACTGAGCTCCTGCCTAGAGAGGCTGCACTTGGCTGCTCCCCACTGTTCTCCGCCCAAGGTGCCCACCTCTGCCTCGTGCCTGACAAGAGGGAGCGCGTCTGGGGTTCCCGCCTGCCCCTCTGACTGGTGGCTTCTCCACTTGCTTGTTGGTCATCATGGTGCCTCACATCCCTTGGGGGACTCAGGCGCAGACAAACCATCCACAGGGCACAGTGGCACCTTTGCTGGCTCTCTCTTCTCCACCTTCTTCCTGTCTGGCCTCCGGGCCTTTGCACGGCAATCTCTTCTGCCAAAACCCTCTCCGCCGACCCTCTCAAGGTTAGCCATTCTCTGTCACTGCAGCTTCCACATCACCTTCCATGGACACCCACGCAGAAAGTAGTTTTCCATTTCGTGTCTTTGGTCCATGGTTGACCAAGGCTCACAGAAGCCGTGCAAAGTCTGAGGGTGGACGCGGGGCCATTGTGTACCAGTTTCACTCATGGTGCCTGCCTGGTTTACTGTCAGTCTAGGGCATGAACTCAGCAGACGCAGCCACCTTGTCCATCTCCTCCCCGACGTGATTCAGTGCCCAGTCATAGGGAAGACCAGGGTGACACTGGCAGAGGACCATGGCTGAAGGCAGCAGCTAGGAAAGCAGATCACAGACTAGCTGTGTGATTCATGGCTGGTCAGCTTCTCTGTGCCTCAGTTTCCTCCCGTGTACAGGGAAGAATTGGTTGCCCCTATCTCGCTGTTGTGAGGTTTGAGGCAGCGGGAGCTGGACTTTAGGATGGTTTCCATGGTGGTCACCACCATCCCAACCAACACCACTGCCACTACCGTGAGCACCACCACTGCCAAGTCTAGGGCCGGCTGGTGGTCAACAGGGACTCAGGTCTTCCTACGAGGAGGGTTGGGGCTGGGAGAGGTGGGGGCAGTGACACTCCCCCACATGACAGCAGCCCCTGGAGGTGGGGACAGGGAAGGCTGTGGCTTTCTTTGGGAGAATGAGCCCCATGTGCAGCACTTTTGGCTCTGCAGATGTGAGGCCTGTTGCCATGGTGACTGTCCTAACAATAACCTCCCAGAACCGATATTCCCCACAGCCACCCCAGCTGCCACCTGGGAGGGGAGCCCTCCTTGCTTACGAAAGAGCGCTAGAAAGGACAAGGTGGGAGGCAGAGATGACACGGGTGGGGGTGCAGAGGGCCCTTCCCGAGGGGAGGGGAGGGGAGGGGAGCTGCGAGGAAGAGTCCGGGGCTCTCCGACCTGAGTCGAAGGCGGCGCGAGGGCTCCTGGGGACTGGGACCAGAGTCACAGACACTTGTCACCGTGAGGGACCAGCCCTCTGGGGCTGGCAGAGACTCCCGACCTCCCTGCCCCATCAGAGCAGCTTCGCATCCTGCTTGAAGGTTTCAGTCCAGAGGAGGGGCTCTGGGGTCCAAGGGGTAACAGCAGTAGAGAGGAGCACCCCTAAATGACCCCAACTTTTTGTGGTCCTGGGCAGCCTGCCTGCCCTGAGTGCTTGGCTGGGCTATAGGAGGCGGGGGTGTGTGCATGTGTGTGTGTGTAAATGTGTGCATATGGTTTCCCTATGTGTGTTTACGTGCATGTTTGCATGTGTACGGCAGTATGTGTGTTAGCGTGTTTGTGAATATAAACGTGTGTGAGAATAAAAGGCAAGGGGGGCTTCATGGTCAGTAGGGTTTGAGTCCCAGCCACCTGTTGGCTATGTGACCATGGGTAGGTTACCTGGCCTCTATGTCTCTCTTGTCCCCTCCAGTAAGACGGGGATAATAATAACAGGATTGAGAACGACCGAGGAAATCCATGTAAAATGTGAACAGGCACTGTCAGCGTCAGCTGTTGCTGGCCCCAGCATGTCCTCTCCTAGACTCCTGATAAGACGTGTGACTCACCGTCCTCCTGCTCCCCCAGGCCCAGACACAACTAAGAGCAAACCACCCGTCTACGGTCTCCCTGTCTGGGTGGCCCGGGGTTTCCCATGGGTCTGTGCCTGGCACCAAGGTGGCACCAGGGCACCAATGGGCTGCCCCCTCCTGCCTGACCTGTTGAGCCCAGGCAGAGCCAGGTGTCCTTTGCTTGGTTAGCTGGGGGCTTCCGTCTGGGACCCACCCTGGGACCCACACTTACCTATGACCCCGGGGGACAGGGACTGGCTGCGTGGCAGCCTCGTGCCAAGTGCATCCTGTTGGGGAAGGGTCCAAGAAGCCTCCTTTTTTCCTTCCCGAAGGACACTTCTTGTGGTCCCCAGGGAGCCCTGGGCTGGGTGAACAGGCCCAGAATCTGTCCCCTGGCAGGGGCAGCTAACCCCACCTAGACCTGGCTGGAGACCACTCCTCCCGGCTTCCAGGGCGTTTTGAGGAGGGGGCTGGGGGGAGGGGCGCAGAGCGGATGGATCCTCAGCTTCCAGGCCTAGCAGGATGGCGCAGGCAGCTGGACC
This sequence comes from Dasyprocta punctata, assembly GCA_004363535.1. Taxonomy (NCBI): domain Eukaryota; kingdom Metazoa; phylum Chordata; class Mammalia; order Rodentia; family Dasyproctidae; genus Dasyprocta; species Dasyprocta punctata. The sequence continues at coordinate 14,827 of RJWM01002577.1, read as the reverse complement.
AGGCCTGGTGGACCCGTGTGTCCCCTACCAGGGAAGGGTGGCTGTGAGCTCTCAGGTCGAGTCCCTCCCAGGGCAGCCTCTGTTTTCCTGGCTCACGGCCTCTGGGCCTGGGCTGCAGGTGTCCGTCCTTGGAACCCCTGGGACCCCAGCTACCAATCCTAGTAGAATCAAGGAAGGGACTGGGCCCACGAGGAGGAAGCCCAGCCTGGGAAGCTCTTGGATCAGCCGGCGCGCAAGAGATCGGGAAGGGCTGCGTGGAGCCAGTCTTGGGGAAGGCGGCACAGGAACCCCCGCCCCCACCCGTGGGCTCTGCTTTCCTTTCTCTGTCCTGGGGAAGTGGCCTGGGGTTGTGGCCAGAAGAGAGGAGAGGGGAGGCACCAGGCTTCCTGTGCGTGGTCCCTGGCGCACGCGGCCAGGGGTTTCAGGGCGCAGAGCGCGGGGGCGGGCGCTGGCGGGCCGTGGGTGGGCGCGGGGGCCGGGCGAGCGCGGCGTGCGGGCGCAGTGCGGTGCGGGCACGGGTGTGCGCGCGGGGTGCGGGCGCAGTGCGCGTGCCAGACGCGGGTGCGGGGCGGGGCCGGCGGTGCCCGCGCTCCCCGCGCGTAGGTGTGCGGCGCGCTGCTGGCGGGGACCAAGCGCGCAGATCTCGCGTGCGCTCGCCGCCCAGCCCGGCCCCCGCCCGTGTCGCCACCGTGCCCGCGAGCGGGAGCCGTGTCGCCGCCGCCGCCCGAGCGCCGCCGAGCGCACGCCGAGCCCGCCGCCGCCATGGCCACCACGGTGACCTGCACCCGCTTCACCGACGAGTACCAGCTCTACGAGGACATTGGCAAGTAAGAGCCGCGCGCAGACAGAGCACGGAGCTGGCCCCGGCCCCGGCCCCCGCCCGGCCCGGTCCCCGCGCGCGGCCCTGGCCGGGACTGGGGCCGCAGCAGGTGTCGCCGGCGCCGGCAGACATGACGCATTTGCGGCGGGAGGGTCGCGGCGCGGAGGCGGGGAGGGGGTGCCCAGGACGCGCGCGTTCCCCACTCCCGGGCCGCGGGAGGGGCCGCTCCTGCCAGGGTCCCCCTGATTCTTCTGGAAGCAGGAATGAGGGGGGACGAGATCGGGGAGCCCGGGCCGGGGCACAAGGGTGGAGAGCAGGGGGCGGCGGGGACCCGCATGGCTCCTGGTTTGGGGCCATTGAGCCGGGAAGAGGGCGCACTGGGGGCGGGGGCGGCTGAGGAGCGCGAGGGCGGGCAGGTGGCCGCGGGGAACAGGTGCCCCGCGCGGCGCGCATCCGAGGGGCCCTGCGTGCCCGAGCCGGGACGTCTTTTCTGGGCAGGTGGCTGCCCAGCTTCGGACCCGGGCCGTGCTCCTCACCTCGCCTGTCCTCCGAGGCCTCCCCCTTGCTCCAGTCCCTCCTGCGCGGCGGGGGCGCTGGCGCGATTTCCTCTTACACATCCACCAGCAAATTCTTTTTTTTATTTTTTTTTTCCTTTATTAAAAAAGCGCCGGGTGCACCCTTGTGGTGGCGAGGACCGTTGATCACGGCTCCCCGAGCCTGGCCGGCTTAGGGGTGCGGGTACCTCCCCCTTGTCCTGCACGTGCGGAGGATTCGGGTCAGGACCGGCGTGGAGGGAATCGGAGCTGGAGGTCCGGGGTGGGGCCCTGTGCACCTGAAGAGCTGCTGGGCGCCGGGGGCCCCCATCCGTTTAGATCCTGGCTCCTCCCGGGGGGGCCTCGGGAACGCGGGCCTGGAACATCTTCCCGGAGCTGCCCGGGGCTGGCTGGAGGCCTGTGGGGAAGAGGACGACGGGTTGGAGGTTCTCAGGAGGGGACAGGGGTCCAGTGTTGACCCCGGATGGAGACTGTGTGTCCTGCGTATGGGGACAGGCGGCCGCGGTCAGTGCGTCAGGTTCTCCTAGGAGGGCAGCAGGGGTCTCTCCTTCCTGGGAAACTTCTAGGCTTCTTCTCTGTGTGCCAGGGCGCAGGCCCCGGCCGGCTGCCCTGCTGTTCTCCCAGAAACCCCTCTCTGGAGGTCGGGTCTCTGGCTGCTGCCGCCCACACAGGAGACGCGGCTGAGACAGTGACGCTGGGTAGGGACAGGTGAGGGGCTGCCAGCTCCTCCCCAAGCGGCAGAGAGAAATGCGTGCGGAGCCACACTGTGCCCGGGGAGAAGTGAGGCCTGGTGTCCAGGCCACTGTGACAGGGACAGGAGCAGAGGGGCACTACCTAGGACAGTGGCTCCCCCAGCAGACCCCCGTCTGTAGGCATCTCAACCAACAGGCACAGGGCGGGGACAACACCCTGACGTGATCCCCCAGGTTCTGGGCCGCGCAGTCTGGTTATTGATAGCCCCATGGGGGCACAGTTGGTGTAGCTTCCCAGCCCCAGGTGGACTTGTCCAAGTTTATTTAAAGCCGCAGCCCCTGGCACCCGGTCTGGATGAGCTCTCTTCTTGGCCAAAGGAAGGGACAGGTCACAGGCCCACAGCTGCTGGCCATCCCTCCCCTGTCCTGTCCTGATCTTCCCCTGGGCCGCCCAGGGTAGCTGTGGCAGGGCAGCAAGCGTCCCTCCTTGCCCAGCTGGGTGGCACTCTGAGGGCCATCCAGGAGCGAAGCAGGGGACCCCCAGCTGGCATGGACTGGCTGGCAGCGTGGTTTATGGTGCTTATATTGGGTAGATTTTAAGAACCTAGCAGTTCTGGGAATGATACAACAAACACTGCTATCTCTTCTGCCCAGAGTTGAAAAACTGTCTATCATTTTGGCTTCAAGTCTTGTTTGTAAATTATAAGAAGTAAAGCGTCACGCATAAAGACTAAGTAACTGGTTTCCTGTGACAGCGGCTAAGCATCTGTACCCTTCCTTCCTGGCTGTCATAGGGACATTTCTGCACAGTTACAAGTGGCCTCACGGATGTGCAGAATTCTTTCGTGTTTTCTTTGAAGTTTCTGTGACGATCCGGACCTGGTTTTCTCCCTCAGCCTAGGTGCGCTGACCCTGCATGCGGCTGCGCGTGATGACCTCGGAGCGCAGCATGGCGGCCTGTGGCAGGAGCCCGAGTCCTCCTTTCTACTGTGCCTGGCTTTCAGGGTGCAGGACATACATTTTTTGGGGGTTTAGCCCTGGCAGGAGTCTGTTGTGCCCACTTCCGACCGTAGTGCAACATGGATGTGTGTGGTGGCAGGATGCCATCTCGCGGTGTGGATTCAGGCTTCTGCTTTTGGGGAATCAATGCTCTCCCCAGAGGAAGATAGCTCCCCAGAAGTTTCAGATGTAATTCCAGGGGTTCAGGGACTCTTCCTAATTGGGGGGCGGGCCCTGGGACTGCAGCCTGTGTGGTCTCATCATCTAACAGGTGCCAATTGATTCAAAGGTTTGATTTTATTTGACAAAGCTGTCCAGGAAGGAACCCCCCACCGTTTTACAAATAAGCACCGAAGCTCTTTTGGGGTGCAACTTGCCCACGACTAGGCAGCAGGGACAAGCTCTGACTTCTGCCCCACGGGTCTCCTCCCAGGCCTCGGATGGGCCTGAGTGTGACCTTGATGCGTCCTTGACTCCATTCCGTGCCCCGAGTTGCGTTGGTAGAGAACATGGCATGTCCCAGTGTGTGTGACCCACGCCGGGCTGGAAGCATCGCTGGCTGCTCTTGGGGCTTCCTGTGACAGGCCTGCTCCAAACCGCTGTGGCCTGCTAGGTAGTTAATAGATAAACTTAGAAAATCAGAGCAGATCAATTTTTGAGTCTCCCTAGCTCAGAAGCCGGTTGCCAGGGAAGAGAGGAATCCGGGGAGGAAGATTCTTGTGTTTGCGGTCATGTTTGTTTTAGTCCCACCTCCGGAGCACACCTGGCCTTTCCACCTCAGGGCCTTTGCCGGTGCTGTCCCCACGCACCCCTCCACCTCCCCAGCCCTGTCCCTTGTGCTGGCTGAGCCCCCCTCACCCTTCTATGAGGCAGGGGCTGTGTCCGTGCCTGGCTACCATGGCCTGGCACTGAGGAGCTGGAGCCTTCCTGGTCCTGATTCCTTAATGTAGGGTACGTGGAAACGAAGTCGCACGTGCTGAGGTTGCTGGCAAGATGCGCATTAAGGTGCCGCTAGTTTAGTTACTATTTAATGGTATTTTTATACCATAACCTACTTTGCTGTGAGCTAAGAATACATCTGCATGCTTGCACCGGACTCTTTCTGTGCTGGTAGCAGCTGCTAGGCAGCGCTCTGGTGCTCACTCTGTGCAGGCGCCCGGTCTGCTAGGCAGGGACTGTGGTCACCGTGGTCAGCAGGGGAGGACACTGTGGCCTGAGAAGCCTCCATCACCCCTGGGAAAGGTCACACGGGGTCAGGGTTTGATGCCACATGCTCCAGTGCTGGCGTCCACCCGCTGCTCCCTGGCGAAGCCTGGGACCTTGCGGGGCTCTGTTAACAGCGCGGTTACTCCACCCGTGCCCCAAGGCCGGCTTGTGGGCTGCTCTGGCCTCAGGCTCTCAGTCTCGGGGCCGGCCTGGGGCCCTTGGCAGTGGCTGGCTAGGCTGATTTGGGCCCCTGCAGCTCAGGGTGGTGCCCAGGGCTCAGCAGGAACGTGGAGTCATCCTCACCAGCTCTCCATGATGGCAGACACTCTGACCCCATTTGAGACCAGCAAGGCTTGAAATTTTTATTCTATTAAACAAATTACTAGGACAATATAGTTTTATCATAAAAAAATCAAGTAATAGAGAAGTACGTGTGAGAAAATGTGACCTTTTGCACACATGTTCCCCACATCCCATTGAACTGTATTTAAATGTCAGTATGAGGATATGTGTGTGCATGTAAGTAAATACACTTAGGAGTATTTATCCTATTTATTTATTTATTTATTTACTTATTTATTTGAGATGGGGTTTTGCTATGTAGTTTAGGCTGGCCTTGAACTCAAAGCGATCCTCCTGTCTCAGCCTCCCAAGCGCTGGGATTATAGGTGTGCACCATCATGCCTGACTCCATCAGCTTTTTAAAAGCCCATATGGAGCCACCCTGAAATTAAGAGATGTGAAAACTTTCATCAACCCTGGGCCCCCTGGTCCAAGCAACAGCTGGGGTCTTCCTGGTGATTTCAACATCTTTTCAACAAATGTATCCCCTCCATCTCCCCTGTGAGATTTGGATTCTGAAGCGATTGCTGTGAATCATGGTTTCCTGCCGCAGGTTGCTTCACTGGAGTAGAAACGTAGAAGTGTGCTACGTGTCAGCCTGGCTTTGAACACCTTTCCATGCGGACAGATCACATATGTGTGGGTATTTTATTTGAATAAGATACGAATTTATTTAAAGTAGAAAATCCTTTGGTGTTTGAGGTGGTGTTCCTGGCTGACAGACTTGGGGTGGCTTCTGGTTGCTGGGTCACAACCCCACCCTGGGTCCCTCTTCTGCTGCTGGGGACTCATGCTCTACAGATCAACATAACAATCCTAAAAGATCCTGCCCAGTGGAAGTTAGGAGTCTCTGTTAAACCAGGTACGCTCTGTGGTTGAATTCTAGATCGTTGACAGCCAGGCAGTGAGTGGATGGTGTCCTACAGGCAGAGTGGCATTCACACTGCTGCCACGGGGCTGTCCCCGCTGAGCTACACTGAGGCCAAGAGGGATAGCATGCTCTGTTCTGCTCTCATGTGCATCCGGCAAGTGCCTGCGTCCGGTGTCCAGCCTGGCACAGAGTGGCCCCCACCTCTCTTCCTCACTGTGTCCAAGTGCTTGAAACAATGCCCTGTGCACAGTAGGTGTGCGGCGGTGGCTCAGTGACAATCCAGACCGCTCAGGCCTTGCACTGTGGTGCTTCCCAGAGCAGTGGCAGTTACCTGAGGCCCAGCCTGGGGACCCTGCTAGTCTTGCCTCCTGGTGCAATGCAGCTGCAGGGCTGCCTGACCTCTCATCCCTGTCCCAGAGTTGCTTTCCAGGAGGGTCCAGCATCCTGCTGTTTTTGTGATGAAGTTTGGCATGGCCTGTTTGTTCTGGGCTTTCTGGGTTGAGTAGGAGCAGGACCTGCAGGAGGGGTTTGGCAAAGCTCCCAGGTGGCTCCACAGAGAGCTGCAGGTGCCCCGAGGCCATGCCTCACCTCTGCCTGCAGCCCATACCTCGAGATTCCTGTGGGGCCTCCCTATTAACTGCTGTAGGAGTTTGCCTGTGTTTCCTGTGTTTCCTGTGAGCACAGTGACACTGAAACGCCCCATTGTCGAGAGCCCAACACCCGGATGCGAAGTATGGCCATGAAGGTGGGACAGATACAGTAGGATCGAAAATCTCAGTGAATGTTTAAATCTGAAACCAAATGAATTACAGTAAGAGACACATTGCCATGACTCTCCCTAAAATACTCTCCCTCACTTCTGACACACTCATCCCATCATTCTTGCCACTTTCTGCAGCAGTTCTGAAGGTTCTCTTTCGTGAGTGTCTTTAGTTGTGCTGTCATGGCTGTCTTGATGGCCTAAATCCATTAAAAACCTTTTTCTTTCTTTCTCTCCCCCACCCCACCCTGTACTAGGAATCAAACTCAGGACCTTGTGCTTTCCAGGTGGGAGCTGAGCTATATGCCCAGCCCAAACCTTTCTCTTTTACGGTCATTTTGACTTTGGCAAAGAACCAGAGTCACATGGTGCTAGATCCACTGAATGTTGTGCATGGAGAGACAGCGTCATGTTTTTATGAGCCTGTGCTTTCCATCGGATGGTGCTTGACAACAGTATTTACCATATTTTTTTATCACATCTTGGAAAAACACTCATGAAAGAGGACTTCAACACTGGTGCAGAAAGTAGCAAGAACTGTGTGTCTGAAGGGAGAAGAGAGTGAATTAGTAACTTCAAATTTTCCCACAGAAATAAGGCAAGGTTCAGACTACTTCAGTGAGAGGTTTTACCAAATGTTTAAAGAAGAATTAATACATATCCTTCACAAACTCTCCCAAAACAGAAGAAGAGCAGGTTTTTCCCTGCTCTTTTTTTTTTTTTTTTTTTTTTTTTTGTCTTTTTTTGAGACAGGCTCTCACTATGCAATTCAGGCTGGCCTTGAGCTCACTTTGTAGTCCAGGCTGGTCTCGAACTCACAATGATCCTCCTGCCTCAGCCTCCCGAGTGCTGGGATTACAGGCGTGAGTCACCATGCCTGGCTTCTTCCCTATTCATTTTGTGAAGTCAGTAATACTCTGATACCAGACCAAAGACATTACAAGAAAACCACAGACTAGTATCCTTTACGAATACAGATACGGCATCCTCAACAAAATACTAGTGAGACTGATTAGCCACATGTGAAAAGGATTAGACATTATGAATAAGTAGGACTTCTCCCACGTGTAGAAGCAAGCTGACTTGCCTTAACACATAAAAGCAATTTATGTAATACACCATATTGATAGAATAAACAAAGAAAGTACATGATCATCCCAGCAGATGAACAAAAAAAGCATTTGACAAAATTTGGTACTCTTTTATGGTAAAAAATACTACAAAGTAGGAATCAAGGAAATTTGCTCATTTGACTAAAGACATTTATTACAAACCTAAGCTAAGGTATTTAATGGTGAGAGACTGTGTTTTCTCAAAGGTCAGAACCAAAGCATGGATGTGTATTCTCTCTAATTCTATTCTACACAAGAGAGGAAGTTCTAGGTAGGGTTGTTTGGCAAGAAAAAGAAATAACAAGATCGAAAAAAAAATCAGTAAAACTGCTTGTGGTTGCAAATGACATGATCTTGCTTATAGAAAATCTGAAAGAATCTACTAAAAGACTGTTAACAATTAAAAAAATCAATTGACCAGAGTTGCAGGATACCAAATCAGCAGACAGAAATCCATTGTATTTCATTACACTAGCAATGTTTAGTCTCTAAGTAAAACTAGGAAAAACAGTTCCATTTACATAAAGAAATAAAATATTGAGTATTAAGTTTAAAAGATTTATACTCTGAAAACTGCAAACCACTGTTGAGAGAAATAAAGAAGACCTAAATAAACGGAGATATCCCATGTTCATGGATTGGAAGACTTATTCTTGGAAGGCAGCTATGCTAGCCATTATACTACCAACACCTCTTGGAAGACTTATTCTTAACATGGGAGTGTGCTCCAATTGAAATTGACCTGCAGATTAAAACTCCAGCTTTTTGTTGTTGTTGTTGCAAAAATTGGCAATTTTGTCCTAAATTTTGCAGAAAAATACAAGGGACGAAGAATAGCCAGAAGAACCTTGTAAAAGAAAAGCAGACTTGAAGTGCTCACAGTTACATAGCTATAGCAGTCAAGACGGTGTGGTACTGGCAGAAAGATGAGGACTTGGATTAGGGGGATACGATCGAGAGTCTGGGATGAATCTATGCATCTGTGATCAGCTGACTTTGACTTGAATTCCCAGCAAATTCGGCAGGGAGAGAATAAAGACCACTCAGCAAATGGACAGTTGGGTATCCACACACAAAAGAACGAAGTGGAATCATACCTACTGCCTACAAAAATTTTCTCCAAATACATCATAGACTTACATGTAGGTGTAAAACCCTTAGGACAAAATGTCAGAGTAAATCTAAATGACTTGGGTTAGGTGGTGATTTTTTCTTTCAGCTATGACACCAAAAGCATAATAAAAGAAAAGTAGGCGGGCAAATTGAATTTTATCACCAAGAAAACCTTTTGTGCTTCAGAAGAGACCATCAAGGAGGTGAAAGGCTAGCCCATAGGACGCGAGTAAATATTCAAAAATCATGTGTCTGCTAAGGACATTTTAAAGACTCCTGTTACCTAACAGAAAATAGACACCCAGTTAGAGGGTGTGTATAGATAGTCTATTGTACCCATGGCCTACTGCTCTTGGAAAGATCTTTGCTAGGGAAACGAAGATCAAAAGCACTATGAGACCCCCGCTTGCTGTCACTAGAAAGACTTAAGTACAAGGGCTGGGACAGTGTAGAGGCGCAGCCACTGCAGAGAGCACCCCACTCCTCAGGGTCCCCGGGTCACGGAAGCTCTGTTCACACACGCTTGTCCATGGCTTGCTCCGGGGACAGCCTAGAGTTGAAAGCCACTCGAAAGCCCACCGGCCAGCGAAGGGGCACAGCAGTGTGTGTGCAGTGGGATGTTTATTTCAGGCGTAGATAGAAGTGACAAACTCCTCAGTCCTGATCTGTGCCGCAGTGTGGGTGGATCTTCAAAACATGATGCTCAGCGAAAGAAGCAGGTTCCCAAGGGTCACGTGTGGTACGATTCCATTTATAGGAAATATCCAGACTAGAGGAGTCCTTGAGGCAGAAAGTGAAGCTGGGGATACAGCAGGGAGAGAGGGTGGGAAGTGACTGCTGATGGGCGGAAGTCTGTGGTTTTAAAGTTTTTGTTACTATCACTACTACTACCATTACAATTTTGCAGTGCAGAGGATTGGACCTGACGCCTTCACGCTGTGCTACATTCTCAAGCCTTTTTATAATTGTTTGAGACAGGGTTTCACCATGTTGCTAAGTTGCCTGGTCTTCCTGTCTCAGCCTCCCAGAATTCTGAGATTATAGTTGTGTACTGCCCCACCCAACTAGAAGTTTGTGTTCGCAGGGATGAAGTATTATAAACTCAGGTTGTGGTAAGGCTGTGGAACTCTGTGAATACGTTAAAAGTCATTGGATTGGGCCCAGGAGTTTGGCTCAGTGGCACGAGGTTGTGAGTTCGATCTCTGATGCCACCAAAAAAAAAAAGAAAGTTTTAAAAGCCACTGGATTATATGGGCTATATGGGCAAGTTGTTTGTTAGCTGAACTGGACCTTAGCAGATAATTAAGAAGATGTAAAATCTGCTCTGAAACAACAGAAGGCTCTCACACTTGGGTCTCAATATCCTGAGAGCTGAAAAATGAGTTTAAAAATTAACGGTCACCAACACCGAGCCCAGGCCCAGTGGCCTCTGTCCCAGAATGGTCACCATCCTTTGAGCCTTCATCTGCTGCTACAGACAGAACTCCATGTGAGGCCGCCTGACACCCGCCTGTGACCAAGTCTCTAAACTTAGCCAGCCCTGCGCCTCTGTCGGTCAGGGTCGGGTTCCTTCCCGTGGGCAGGCGGTGTCCGAGCCAGGTGAGGTGATGCAGGCCACCCCTCCCTTCCCAGAGGCTGTGTCCTTCTGGCGCCCCCTGCCAGGCCCCCTAGAGAGGCCTCAGCTCCCCAGCGTGGTCCCTGAAGCCTCACCCCCCATCCCTTTTCATTTTCCCCGGGCAGCCCTCAGCCACGCCCCTAGTGGGGTCTCCTGAGCGAGGCTGGGACTGGGGTCTCTGGCTGCTGCAGGGTGAGATGGACTGTGGGGTCCCCCTACCCTGGCCTCACCCTCTTTCCTTCCTTGGTGAAGGCTGGGTTGGGGTCCCGCGGCGGCAGAACAACTTGCACCATGGTGGGATATCCAGGGTGCAGGTGTGGCAGTCCTAAAAGGCACCCCAAGCTCAGGGAGATGAGCGGACAGACCCAGGTGGTGGGGGACAGAAGAGGGTCATCCGGAGGCTGCTGGCTCAAGCTTATGAGACCTCCCCGGGCTGGCAGGCAGGGGGGCTGCTGGCCAGGGGCCCCGCTCCATCCCTGGAAATCAGCACCGCCCAGCCTGGTCTGGGTCTCATCAAGGCCTCTGGTCCCTGCTACAACGGCCCGAGGGCCTGACGGCAGGGCTCAGGAGCATGTGATCCTTACATGCTAATCTTCCGATCGATGTTCACAGGCTTTGGTCTTGACCAGTGGCCACATGACAGACGGCCCCGGGTGGCCCGTCCTGTGGGAGCAGTGCCCTGCTGTCCCTATCTCTTCACAAGGTGGCTCTGGGGTGCCTGGGCAGGGGAGGACTGGGGGGATGGGGTCCAGCTTCAGGGGCTTCAGGGGAGTAGGGGCTGTTGATGGCTTTTAGTGCACAATTTACATCTGGAATCCTTATTTTTGTCATTTGTCACCAAAGGCAAATGAGATTGGCCTCCTGGTACTAAAGGAGCCTTTAAAGACCTGGGATTGAACACAGGGCCTTTGCACAGAGTGATTTTTTTCTTTGTTTCTTTGAGACAGAGTCTTGCTAAATTGCTCACTGGAGGTTTGAACTTACCACCCTCCTGCCTCAGCCTTCCAGAGTGCCGGGAGCACAGGTGTGTTTGCCACCATGCCTGGCTGAAATCTAGATTTTAAAGACAGCACTTCCACTCCCTCCCTCCCTCTTCCCTTTCCTCCCTCCCTCTGTTTTTCTCTCTCCCTCCCTCCTTCCGTTTCTCCTTTCTTTCCTTTTGGAAATCAGGAAGTGAACTCAGGACCCTCTACCACTGAGGGACATCCTTTTTTTATTTTTTGTTTTGAGAGCGGATCTTGCTAAATTGCCCAAGTGGGACTTGAACTTGTGCTCACTCGGCTGCAGCCTCCATGAGTGCGGGGGTTATTGATGTGCACTACCACACCTGGCTGCTTCCTGGTGATTCCTCAGTGGTATGGCTACATACCCTACTAGGACATTTTAAAAACTGGCGGTAAAGTCCATGTAATGCAAGAGTTACTATCCTAATCACTTTTAAGTGTACAGTTCACTGTGGATAATGACATATACCTTGGGAGGCTGAGGCAGGAAGATTGCAAGTTTGAGGCCAGCCTAGACGATTTAATAAGACCTCGTCTTGAGGAAGGGAGAGGAGGGTCTGTGAGAAGAGTGAAGATGCGTTGTGTACATTACCAGCTTGCTCAGAGCCACATAGTCATGGGGTATAGCAGGTGTGAACAAATAGCAGTAAAAATTACGAAAAAATAAGACCCTGTCTCAGAAGGGCTGTGGCGGTGGGGAGGGGGGTACTTGGTGACAACATTTGCTTAGCAGGAGTGAGGCACCTGGGTTCCGTCCTCAGTACCACATCAAAAAAAAATTTTTTTTTCACGTTTCTGGACAGATGTCACCACATTTCATCTCCAGGTCTGCAGCATCTTCCTCAGCAGACCCCGTGTCCCCATGAAACCCTAAGTCCCTGTGCCCTCCCCAGCCCTGGAAACCCCTTCTCTATCTCTGAGTTTGATTGAGGGCCTTGTGCAAGTGGGTTGTCCACTGCTTGTCCTTTGCGGCTGCCTCGTCTCACTGGCATGGCTGTGTCCGAATGTCCCTCCCGGACAGTGCCCCATTGTGGGCCTGGGTGCACTGTGTATGTCCATTCACCCATCGACCCACGCTTGGTTAGCAGAATTCCACTTCTCAGCCACTGCGAATAACTCTGCCCTAAGCGTGGGTGTAAAAAGAGGTTTTTTTTTTTTTTTTTTTTTTTTTTTTTTTTTTTTTTTGAGACAGGGTCTCGCTATGTAGCCCAGACTGGCTTCGAACTCCCAGCAATCCTCCTGCTTCAGCCTCCCGAGTGCTGGGACTACAGGTGTGCATCACTATGCCTGGTGTAAAAGCACATTCTTAAGGGGTGAGCTAACTGGTTCCTCCTGCTTGTGTGGCTCATCAGCTCTTGTGCAGGGGGGCTGGGGGTTCTGCGTGACTTCCGTGAATTGGGAACGTGTGGGTCCTGTCACTTCCAGGGTCACTTCGGCTCTTGTGCTGCTTGAGCAGAAGCCCCACTTCTTTCCCCCAGGCCTGTGGCCTCTTGGGTGTGATGCACCCCCAGGCCGGGACCAGGACAGGTCCAGTGTCCCGCACAGAGAGTAATGCAAGCGGTGTAAACTGATCCATCAACAAAAGCAAACCTGGAAACGTCACTGGACGGAATCAATGGAGTGGACGCCACCATTGTATGTTCCAGGGGCTGAGCTGGGACCCTGCATGTCCCCTGCCCCATGGCGGGGGGTGTCACGTCTGCTCCCCTTGGTCCTCAGTAAGCCACCATGACTGCGACAGCCACCCTGTTCTGCCCCGTGTGGTGACTTCCTACTGTCCTGCCCCCCCAGGAGAACGTGGCAGGCTCGGAGCACTGCCTGTGAGGTGGCTGCTGCCGTCATTGTCACTGTCACTGTCCTCGTCCTTCTGTGGGAGCCTCTGCTGAGTCCAGCAGCCGGTTCCTTCCAGGTCAGTGCCCAAGGGACATTCACGTCCCACGGAGGGTTCCCCAACACAGGTTTTGTGCAGAGTGAACCTTCCTGGCGTCATGCTGCGAGCTGTGGAGGGGAGACTGAGGCTGCAGTGAGGTGCAGAGCCCAGACCATGCCGGGAGCCTGGCTGCACCCCTGCCCTGCGATGTGTGGGAGCAGGTGGGCTGCAGCACGGGCCCCACTGCTGCTGGCTCCAGCTCAGGTTCTGGGGTCTCCCGTCAGTGCTCAGACCTCCCACCAGGCCTGCAGCTTGGTTCGGTCCCAGCTGCTGCTGGGGGCCCAGGCTGGCTGTGGTGAGTCCAGCCTCTTTGGAGGTGACACAGGAGGTGTGTGTGGTCATGATGGGGCCTTTGGGCAGGGTGGGCAGTGTCAGGGGCCCCAGCTGAGGACACAGCCTCCCCGCTGGGGCACTGCCCACAGCCCCTGTCCTCCATGCCCTTGCTGGACCTCCCTGGTCCTGCCAGGCCCAGCAGGCGGTAGGGACAGATGCCCGGAAGAGGTCCCCAGCCCTGTGTGGCAGCAGGTGGGACTGGTCTTGGGCCACCTGTGCAGGACCTGCTGGGACAGGACAGGAAGGAGGATGTGAGCGTCAGGGGCAGGGACTTGGGCAACAGCCCTATTCCCCCCTCTGGCCATTGGGGTGTGTGGCCCTGCCTGGGTGACAGCTTCATCCTGCACAGCTCAGATGCGCATGGGGACAGCAGCTGACCCAAACCGGTCACTGTAAGTGTCCCCACATGAGCACAGCCCCCTGTGAGTTTAACTCAGGAACACAGAAGACAACTCTGACCTTGGAGCGCCTACCATCCTGGTCTGTCCTGTTGTGGGGACAGAAGGGTGTGGCTGCTCTGTGTCCCAAACACTGAACACATGAGAGGCCACAGAAGCGGCACGGTGTTGGGGCTGCAGGCAGGATGGGGTGGTTTCCATGCTCTCAGGTCAGCAAGGGAATCACCGACAGCACTGAAGTGCGGATGCTGGCCGCTCGCAGGCAGCTGAGACAAGAAGCAAAGCTTCTGGCCACGGAAAGAGCGCAGATGCGACGGTCAGCACTGTTGCTCTTCTGAGGTGCTCAGGGGCTTCTTCAGGTGGCCAGAGTGCTGACGGGGACCTCCACGCCCAGACTCACACCCTGTGCTCCTGGGCTAGGGAGCAAGGCCGAGGCGGCAGTGCCCGTGATCCTCCCTGTATGGGTGAGGCTGGCCGTGCCCATGAGGCCTCTGTGGGCAGCAGAGGAATTTCAGAACTGAGACTGAGCTGGCCTCACCCCCATGCCAAGGGCCAGGTGGGAGAGGCCAAGGTGGAGTCTCCTGCTGCACCTCCACCTGCAGTTCACACCATCTCCCCGGCTCACACCCGCCGCTGCTCACACCGCCTCCCAGGCTCACACCTGCTGCTGCTCACACCGCCTCCCCGGCTCACACCCGCCGCTGCTTATACCACCTCCACAGTTCATTTCTTCTGCTGTAGCTTAGATCTCCTGCAGTCACACCTGCTCCTGCTCATACCTCATTCTGATCACACTCTCCACTTCCTCTGTGGCCACATGTGATGAGACCCTCAGCTGGACAGAGTGGTTTTGTGATTACAGATAACTGGATCCTATAGAGTCCCATATATCCCTTTACCACCCCACTCCATTTTTATATTTTTTCAGCATCCTGGATTAGGGAGAAACATTTGTTACAATTGATAGTGTTGATGCATTGTTATTGTCTTGGTGGTGGGGATGGAACTCAGTGCCTCACGCACCTAAGCAATGATATATTAATCTAAATCCTTAGTGCTTACATTAAAGTTTGTTGGT